>JAUEKT010305336.1:0-10980 GCA_031762655.1 Doris verrucosa | reverse complement strand
GGGGACGACGGATTAGTAACAAGAGTGATATGTCGTCATGATGATTTGATGACGATGATGATGTCATCAGTGAAATGCATCACGAGTGTCGAGATTAGGCAGTTGTTGTTGTTGTTTTTTTTGTTTTTTTTTTGTTGTTTTTTTTTTTTTTTTAATTTGGGGAGGGGGGTGTTCTAAGTACATCTATAACCAAAGACATTATACCTCTTATGAGTAAAGTCTTTGGTATAAGTGAAAATGATGGCCGTATCCTGGCGATTGTTATGAAGATAAGTCTGATGATTCAGGTTGAAAATGTAGGTCCAAATCTTGTGCCGATTTGCTCCGAAGGACAATCATAATATTCATAAAATATAAAGATGAAAGATAAAGGCAAAGACGGATGATTAGTCTGTATACCTGCACAAGTGCGGACTCGCCAAGTCGATTACGTATCATTTACGCCCTACCTTAAGGAGCGTACGCTTTGTCTTAAGAATGAAACGGAGGCTAGGTGTAGCAAAGAGACTGGACTATAACAGGAGATTGCAGTAACTATAAATCGTGTCCTCACTCAAGCGTGCGGTGATAGGGGGAAACAAGCATGGCGGCTCTCATGAATCATGCCAGCTCATTGGATCATGCTTATGCGAGTGAGAGTGCGTGCAAGCCGCAGGCTTGTTCCACCTATAAAAGGCCACGCTAGCCTTCACTGCCACACTCATCGCCCGTGGACACCTGTCGGTAAAGGTTGAATGGGGGAGTGGAACGTCTCGTTAGCGTAGCGTTTTGTTTTCTCTAAGTGTATGAAATATTGCTCTGTTTGTACGCTTTTAGCGGAGGGCTTTGCCACAGAGATAGGGGGTTCCATCTCCAATTATGCCATGATTTTACGGTGAAACTCTGTTATAGCGAGAACCCTCGGTTCAGGTTTAATATTGCTTACTCTAGTATGTATTATCAACGGTGATTTCACAGTGAAACTCTGTTATAGCATGAACTACCGGCCTCGCTATTGCCGAGTTCTCGTTGTTCCCGAATAATGAGTTTATGAAAGGAAATAATTCTCAAACTTGCACCGACGTTGTGGGACAGGAGGTAGTGGTGAAAAAGGCATTCCTCTACTTTAATTATTCGTTTCGGCCAGCACTCGTGGCGTTTGTGGAGCAACCGCAAGGAGTTTGTACAATGTATGAAATTAGTGTAATATCTTTGGGCGAACGGTGGTTGTGTGACTAGGAGGGAAGGTAAACGCCTCGTCTATTTATGTCTATTCGTAATGTTGTTTAATGCTTATATTATGATTCAAGCTCCATTTTTTGGAGCAAACACAAGGCGTTTGTACAATGTATGAAATTAGTCTAATATCTTTGGATGAACGGCGGTTGTGTGACCAGAAAGAAAGCTAAACTCCTCGTCTAATGACGATTATACATGTATACGTCTGTTCATAATGTTGTTTAATGTTTATATTATTATGATTCAAACTGCAATTTGTCTCTTATTGTTTTTGATCTCATCAAAGCGCTGTGCTTAAAAAGGTGCACGTGAACATTTATCCGAAAGAACCCCGGAGGTTCAAAATAACAATATATGCTTTTAGCTTAACCCTTTTAGTCCTGGCCCATAATATGTCATAAAACTCCCATAGCTAAACGGACATGTACACCAACAACACCGTAACATATTCAAAGTTGTAGAATACCATCTACATGTACATGTATGGATCCATATAAAGACAAACAGTGAGGCAGGGGCTTTTAGACAATTGATATATAATAGACAAAGTAATTGAACAGCACCGAGCTAGCTAGTCGGTAGAGCGCTTTCTCGTTATGGCCAAACGATGGATGCCGACGCAGAGGTCGCAGGTTCGATCCCCACATGTGTCAAGATTTTTTTTCAGTCTATTCGTATGCACTTTCTTGCCTTTGTTCTTTCGGGGCTATTCAATTACTTTGTCTATTATATATCAATCATCTACAAGTATGACATTTTGCATGGAGATCAAGAAAAGGCTGTGGAGCAGTAGAAAGTGATACATTTTAAACCTCCGATATGTATACCTACTTATGTTTCTTTATCGTTTGAATTTTGTCATGTTGATTGTATTGCATTTAAAGTTGAATGATGAAGTTGACAAAGAATGATATGAAGTGAGGAGTTTGTTTCCTGCGGTGAATATATCATTCTTTGTATTACTAGCTATCAACAACATCGTGTCAGACTAATGACAGTTGTTGCATAAAACTCTCATCAGACTCATGTCGTTGACTGACAGCCAGAAGTGACCATGTCCAAAATTTATATTTTGAGAAAACTTAGACGTGTTTATTTTTTAACTCTTAGGTTTAAGAAATAACAACTTAAATTACAGATTTGGAGTCTGTTAGTCTTCATAGGTTGTGTGAAGCAGGTAAGAAGACTGTAATAGACACCCAATAATATCTTCCTTTTCTGGATTTTTTCCCCCCAAAGTAGATCACTTTTTGGCCAATGTGAACATAGTCACTTCTGGCTGTCAGCCGACGATGCATTTCAAATGGCACCGGTGCCAACATCGTATTGTATTATGGCGAGTTTCAGAGAAGAAATTCACAACGTTTCCCTCTGGTGGCTCAAATTGTTCGATGCTCATATTTCATGTGACGGTGATTAAATTACTTTGATTATTTCGCCATATATTATCTGTTACGCACTGACGAGAAAGGAAGCAAAAGATACGGACATTTAGTTCATTTATTAGTAAAGTGGTAAAGTTCCTTCGAGTCCTAGAAAGACCAATGGAGCCGGAGCTTATCCCGGTTTCAGTAGCGTAAAGCGGAACAGATGATACAAGATCATCACCTGGACAGGACGTTAGTCTATCGCAGGTTTTATTCCCCAGCCCTTGCTGGTACTCAATTACATCTGAGTCGAGTGAAGCAATTGGAGTAAATTTTCTTGCTCAAGGAAAATACACTTTGTCCGCGGCGGGATTCGAACCCGGTACCTCTCGGTCACCAGTCCGATGCTCTAACCACTGAGCCACCGTGCCTCCCTCATGGTAATAAACTAGTATTTTTGCTCATTGATATCATTAACGTTTAACACACCTGTCATAATTCCTGACTGTGGAGTAGGAAAAAGATGGATGTTTACACAATTTTGGCCTGTACTGCAAATTTGTCAATGAGTTCGAGTGAGTGTTCGCAAGAAATAAGAGGTTGGGAGTTGGAAAACCCGACAATTATGTGAAGATTTACTGGTTTGTAAACTTATTCCATATTTAGATCTATATGAGGCTAGTGATGTAGGTGTGGAATCATGATCCACAGCCAAGTCCAGTTGGTAAATTCCCCACCGAAGTATAGTTCATATCATTATAATTTTCCCTTATCCCAGCCATTCTCATCAAAAACACCCCCCACCCCCCCAAAAATATGATGTTTTTTTAAAGAACATCATTTTCGGGGTTAGATTTAATGGGAGGGAATTTAAAGTAAATCATATCATACGATAATCTGACTATGAAAACTAAATGCACATGCAGATTTTCATACCAAGTCAGGAACCGACACAAAACTATGCTTTCACCAACGTTCTCTTTGATATCTGGTTGCCTATCTCTGTCTTTCTATGACGCAAACACACAGGTCTTTCTATGACACAAACACACAGGCTCATTATTAGAAATGTATCCCCAACAGCATCTAATTCACACATTCACAGTCAGGGGTAGCTTCTACTGCTAAAAATTTTGCACAGAACTCGACAGGTCTGTATTAATATTCACCTTAGAGAGTCGGGGATGCGGTACATCCCATCGATCATATCACAGACAGCTACCCGGATCGTTTCGTGTTGAATGATGTTATTGTAATGCTTGGCATCTCCAGGAGTTCTTTCCTGTAAAAAAAAAAAACCCAGATAAACACACAAGGTTGAAGCTAAATAGACTTGCACAAAGATTAGGTCCTAGATCTGTTTCTGTATTTGAAATTGACATCATCCACTGTTACGGGGATCAAAGTTTGAATAAGATTCAGAAATAAGACGGGAATGGTTTCTTGAAGAGGAAAGATGTTGCCAAAGAGGTCTCACTTAAACATTGAATATTGCATAATGTTTATATTATTTTAATTACAACTTTAAAACATTTTTTTTCTTCAGAAATCAGGTAAAAACACCCATTATCTTTGACATAAAAACAAAATAAAACAACAATCTTTCACCCATGGCCAATTAAGTACCAAAGATTACTAAGAAACATTCACAGAGATGTCGTTTGAGTCTGATAAAATCGCCTGAGCTTTTTTGTGGCCAGGCTATCCGTACATATTTATATATAAGAGAGTGCCACAGTGATCACTACAAACACAAACTTCAAACACAGACAAAGGCATGCCATTGTCAAATCCTGGAATTCTGGCAATTGCCAGAAAACTGACATATCCGTCATTTGGTTTAGGGGAAAAACGTACGTGTTTGAATCCTGGCTCATTATGATAGGGCTTCTCGTTCATCAGCGACTGGATGGAGATCAGTACGGTGGACAGGGTCTGCGCTGGGCTCCAAGATGGACCGGCCCAAGTCCTGGCCATGAGAGGAGAGAAGACGAATTGAACAATAAGGCACTAATAAAATACGGGAGATTCCGCCTAAGAGCACGCTGTTTAGGAGCATGGTCTGGGCAAGAGCATCAGCACGCTGTCGTGCTCTGACCAAAATTTTTCTATATGACTGTATATCATGTGCATTAGCACAGTCCCCCATAGAAGCATGTTTAGTAGACCCTTTCCCAAACACAGTGCTCTTAGGTGGAGTCTACTCAGGTATGAAACCAGAGTCCTAAAAAAAACCCGAAACTGGCCGGGGGTCCAAGGACAGCGTCCCGGTGAGGGTACAGGGGGCAAAGCCTCCGTAAGCAAACGGTTTTTGTGCTTTCTGGAATGAAATGCTAGCTATTCTGATACATGTAGTACAAATATGATATTTTATTGAAAAATCTAGGGGCTTCAAATTGCTAAAATACCACGAGAAAGGGGAACAAATTCACTGAAATACCATAAAAATATCCACATTAGAACAAACACTAGATTTAGTACCTCAATATACATGTATCAGTAACATCTGGATAGCTTTAGACTTAAGAGAAATAGACCCCAGCTGAGAAAAAGAAAAAAATATTGACACAGATCTAGATTCTAGATCTAGACATGACTCTCCTGTGGTAGGGGCATGGGATGCAACAGGCTTTGAAGTTGATGAGGTGCTCCAGCAGGCATTAATAGTAGGCCTACAACTAGATCTAGATCTAAGTAGGCCTAGCCTCACATCCTATAGAGGCAGCAAGCAAGCATTGAATACTTTCGTTGGTGGTGGTGGGGCAGGGAGACGTACATCTAGAGATCTACTGCAAGCCAGTTCTCCTTGCCTGAGACCCAAGATCAAAGATCAAACAATTTTCAAACTGAATTTCAACTTGCTTTTAACTTTTACTTTAATCAATGAATAACATTAAAAGAGGAAAGTGTTCAGAACCCGAGTTGCAAGCCGAGGAAAATGCCCACTTTTCTTCTGAGTAGGCCCTAGATTAGATCTATCTAGATCTAGTGTGGTGGAGCAAAGGAAAAGAAGGAAAAACTAAAATCTCTAGATCTAGAATCTAGATCTGCGAGGGGATAAGAGAGGGGAATCATGTGTTGCATTGTGAAGATTATTGAGAAAAGTGGAGCAAAAGAATTTCCCCATCGTTGTAACTTCTCTGGCATTGATTCCAAGTTATAGGCGAGCTAGATCTATCTCTCGTAGGCCTAATCGTTATCGCCTGTCTCAGATAGCGACGTCCGATGCGATCCTCTATGTCAGCAAAGATCTCTGGATCGCGCAACCTAAAACCCGAGTCAAAATCAAGTTCACCAGTTAATAATTAAACGGACCGACCCAGTTCATTTCTCCAGTTCTTTAAGAACTATAATAGCCTAGCTTCAATAATAAAGTCGCATGGGCCAAGGTGTTCCAACTCTAGTGACTCGAAACGAGATAGGCCTAACGGTGAAAGTTGAAAGAGAACTTTGAGAAGCGATTCAAGCGATCTCCATGAATTCCCTGAATTTGGAAATCGTCACTTTCATATTATGTTATTTCACCGATATTGCAGATGTGGTATCGTCGGAACACACGTGAGGAAACAAAAGTTTAAGTATGGAATACAGTCGACACGATTCCGCTGATGAAATAGTGCGATACCAATTTTGGTACAAAACAGTGTTTCGGATAGTTTCATCGGACACACCAACGGTGTTTCAGAAAAATTTTACACCGGAAAATTTGTTCGCCAGAAAAAAAATTTTTGCCTGAATTTTTTTCAACTTTTTTTTCCGGTTGAAAAAAAAAAGAGGACGGAAATGTCACTCGAAGAGAAAAAAACAGAAATCCGGCAAAAACCGGAAAAGTTTCATCCCTGTATTTATCCCCCAGCCGGCCATTTCTCAACTCCATGTGGACCATACACAATAATAGAGCAGCCCTTAAGGCACCTCACACTGATAATTTCTCCCTCTGCCCAGAGCTGCATACAATAAAGATCAAGTTTAAAAAGACTTATAGTCTGCATCCTCCAAAAAATGCAGATTCACCGACTGTACATCATTTATCCCGTTCAAAAGTCACAACAATCACAAACCTTTCTCAACTCCCTGAGGAACATACAGTAGTGGTGCTTGTAAAGCGCTTCATATTAGAAAATTTCCACCTTTAACTGGGTACCGGGTTAACTGGGTACCGGGTGAAGCAACTAGAGTATTTTCTTGCTCATGGAAGATATATAAATAATGGCTTTGGGTGAGATTCAAACCCGGTACCTCTTGATATCGATATCGATCTGATGGGCGACAGCAACAGCGAACTGCAAGAACTCACAGACAGACTCGTAGGTAGAGCTGGGGCATATGGCATGGAGGTCAGCAGCGAAAAAAGCAAACTTACGGACAACAGCACAAAAAAAAATAGTTCTGTCCAGATTACCATGAACGCCCAATAACGAAAGATGGCCGCTCCACTAATGAAATAAAAGCGAGAATCACTATCGTAACATCAAGTATGTCAACCTGAAGAAAATATGGAGCAGCAAAGAAATCAGCTTCCTAACAAAAGTAAAATTATACAAAGCCCTGATATTGTCCATCCTTCTCTGTGGATGTGAAAGCTGGACCATGATAGCCAAAACCACCAAAAAAGTACAATCCTTTGAGATGAAATGCTATAGACAGATGTTGGGGTTGGGGATCTCATGGAAAGAGTTTAGGACCAATGATTCTGTTTGAGTCGAAATAACAGCACTAGCAGGTCCACAGGAACCCATCATAACAACCGTGAGAAGGAGGAAATTGGCACAGTTTAGACATGTCACCCGTCACAGCGACATTCCAAAGACAGTGCTGCAAGGAGCACTGGAAGGTAGACGTATGCATGGGCGACAGACGAAAAGCTGGATGGACAATGTTACAGACTGGACACGTTTGGACAGCCCCACTCTCATCAGGATAGCGGAAGACAAGCCTGCTTGGCGTACCCTGGCAAAGAAGTCATCCATCATGTCTCCCCCACGATCTTTAGGTCAAGGGACAGAGTGAGTGAATGAGACCTCTTGGTCAGTGGTCCAATGTCCCAGCCACTCAGCCACTACACCTCAAGTAGGGTCTTTCCTACACAACAAAACCTACCGAAAATCATCTTCTAGAGAGCACTTACATCACCCTGGCTTGCTTCCTTCACCTCCTCTGTCTTCTCACAACTTCCTCCCAGAAGGGTTGAGATCAGAGTCATAAAGAGGGGAGTGCCCGGTGAACCTGGATCTCCTGGAAATTTAAAAAAAAATGTCTTTTGTATTCAAAACCAATGTCTACATAAAGAGATATTATTAATAAGCATTATTATATTATGCTTTTAAATAGATGAACAGATACATATATACAGTTAGCTAAACAGAGATAAATACATATATAAATAATAGACAGACATAATAATATGTAGCTTAATAAATGCAAAAAAAGCTATATAATTCTATGGATAGATAAACAAATACAGAATGAAAGCATACAGATAAACACATGAATACATACATTAATATCACTTTTACAGCGTGTAGATATTGATAAAAGGGCAAAGAATAACATACCTAACCAATGTATGAAATTTAAAAAATAAGTAATGTCATGGTGATGTTATTTACAATAAAAATCAAAATAAACTCACCATGAGATTTATAATTTATGTTTAGAGAACATACTGATCTTGAGAAGAACTTCTTAATATGCAAAATGATAAATAATCCCTCTATGGGTTTATGTGTGTATGTAAGAAATATTAATTATAATTTTTAACTATTTTATCATTTATAAAGCGAACACACACAAAAATGCATGCATGTCTATGTCCAAGACAACTAAGATTGTATGATCATTCATATTTATTCAAGTACCTTTCGTAGCTTCCTTTTTTGTGAACATCTCCATGAAAATACCAACAATCATGAACAGCGACACTAAGATAAGAACAGGAACGCGTAGTGGCCCCGCAATAGATGAAAGATGCAGAACCAGGGCAATCCACACAGGAAAAGACAAGATTTTCAACCATTTCTGAGTATCTGGCGTCCATAAGAAAACTATTGCGCAGACATAACCAACAAATAATGTCCACACCTGAAAAAGAAATATTGGATAATTTTATGCAAATGGTAAGATTGATTTCAAATTATAAGTAAGCAGATCCTTCTTTGGACAAGTACACTTGTACAATGAAAGTCAGTGCCATGGAATGCATGAGACCAGAACAATACGTCAATGGGTGGAAGCATGAGAAAATTGATGACTTAGGAGACCTGTTAACATGAAGGTACTATATTAGTTGCCATCTTTGTCAAAGTATCCAGCCAATGCGAAGTAAAGTGTGTGGTGTGTGGGCACTACTCCATTCAACTATGTATGGTCATTTACTAAAAGTGAGTTTGCCACAAAATTGGTAAAATTGGGTCAGAGTTTAATAAAAAAAAAAATTGCAATTTTACGACATTATAATACAGCGTGCAAGGAACATTTGGCAAAAAATAGTAAGTTTGGTTATACTATAATTTTCATTATTAATTTAAGTTTTTTTAAAAATGCAATTAAGAAACAAAATAGGAGTGTTCAAAATAGATTTTTGGCAAAAATATTAGGTAAAAACCATTACAAATTTTATGAAAAGTTTAATAAGCAAGCCTCAGAACAACTCTTGGTATGTTCATCTGGCCGAATAAACAACCATCATTGCGGCCGCCTCGAAGCGGACAATCATAAATGTAGTCAGTGCCAACGTATATTATAGTACATAATATATACATTTATGAACTCTAATTAGTTTGTGATGCATGGATAGTCAAGGAGAATGGCAATGACATCAAAATGCATGTAAAAGTGAGAATATAATATATTGCTCTGAGTGGTGGAGCTTATAAAGGGCTCATGGACAATCTGTACAGTAAAAGGAACTCTCAAAACAAATATTGTTAGACTGAGATGAGGGAGTTAGTTTTGGTGGTCATCAACATTTTAAAATTTTTCGCTTCTTGAAGGCTAATTGTAATATAATATTAAATATATGCACTATAACAGCTAGACTTGCCCAACATGACATTGCGTAAACCCAACTCTTCCGCTATTTTGAAGCCATACATGTACAGAGTTTTATTTGTCTGCAGTCATAGTAGAAATATGATGCTCTTGTCTGGGCCGACTTCCGATGCAATTTAAAACTACTCAGAGGTCCATTTCAGACCCGGGTTATCATCATCGTTCTAACTTTTGATTATAGATCTAGCAGAAAGAAGCATTAAAGATGTGTCCAATGCAAAACTAAAAATAGTACACAAACTTAACTCACCCAAAACGATGTAAAGCAATCAGTAAGGTTGTCAAGAAACTGGAAGGTACCTACAATTATTTGAAAAATAAATTGAAGAGGACCAAAGTTATAGACCAAATAAAGAGAGGGAAGACCAAAGATAACGCCAAGCAGCAATTTCAAGTTAGTCCAAATTCCATCTGTTAATGTTTCGGCTGTAGAATACGCTACTTGAAATGGTAGCATAACACAGCCCGCGACAAGTGGAGTTTGAGTATCATGCAGCCCTTTGAGCCAATGCCGAAGGACTGCAGTGAGGCTCCTTTTGAATGGATACAGGAACGTTCCACATAACACTGCCCAGCATAAGGGCCTAAGGAAAGGTGCAAGGATGAAGTAAACAGCAACTACGACAGCAGCTGCAACAACGAGACAGATGTTGGCTACTGTATTGTAGAAAGCTTGTTTTAAGGGTTTTTCGTGGCCTTGAGGAAGAAATTGCCACATAGAATTTAAATACTCAAGCGACGGAGTGGTCGCCATCTTGCCGAATTGAATTGTTTTCGTTGGTCACGTGACAAAATTGGAAATCACCGGGTTGAAGGCTATTTAAAGCAACATTTCTTGGAATTGTCACGTGGGAACGGTGACCGTCATTCACTTTTAATGTACCTATTACACTATAATGAAATGTGGATTCTTCAATTTGATTCATTCAATTACACCCACACCTGATTATTCTCCTATTTATAGACTTCCATATGTCCGTATATTATTATAGGCAATCTGGAAGGATTCATTGTTGTCGTTTTGTTGGTAGGAGGGTAGGGGAGGAGGGAGGATTTCCCAGTCATTTCGTCTCATAGATTGTGACTGAAGGTCTTGCAGTTCGCTTCATATTATATTAATTACTAGCAGTGGGAACCCGCTTCGGTGGGGCTTTGGAACAGGGAATTTTAGTAATCATCGGATGTGCGAAAGCCCTAGCCAGGGTTATATAGCCCCCTATCCCTACCACTCCCCCCTATATTCCTTCCCTCTCCAAGCACTGTCAACCTTCCACCCACCCACCCTCCACACCACTTCCAGCCTCCACCCCCGCGTGCGCAACCCGCCGTTAGTGTTTTTCAACCC
>JAUEKT010305225.1:0-10981 GCA_031762655.1 Doris verrucosa | reverse complement strand
ATTTATGTGATGTTCGTGAATTACCGGGAAGACCATCCATCATATCCGGGCAGACAATCCGCTACCGAGTAGACCGGGTTTTGGTGGGGTCAGAAAAATATTTTTATTTCACCAAAAATATATAATTTGGCATAAACAGTTGATACTATCAAGAAGAGAAAAGAATAATCTATCTTGGAAGACCAGAACCGTTGTAAGCAATGAATTAGATCACAGTTAATCACGATAAGAAAACTGTCGATGCTAAACTACTGAATAGATCGTCCTTTACTATAAGTGTAGTTTCAAAATCATTTGAACAGTGTGGCAGAGATGCCAACTGTCCTTCTTTCCATCCACATCACTTGAAAAGTCTGGTTTCCGTGCAAATCACTTGAAAAAGTCTGTTTTTCCCCATGCAAATGACTTGAAATGTCTAGTCTCCATCCAAATCACTGGAAAAGTTTGTTTTTCCCCATTCAAAGGACTTGAAATGTCTGGTCTCCATCCAAATCACTGGAAAAGTCTGTTTTTTTCCATGCAAAGGACTTGAAATGTCTGGTCTCCATCCAAATCATTGGAAAAGTCTGTGTTTTTCCATGCAAATGACTTGAAATGTCTGTTCTCCATCCAAATCACTGGAAAAGTTTAGTTTCGAATAACTTGAAAAATCTAGTTTCAGAAAAGACTGATTTCCATGCAAATCACATGAAAAGTGTTGTCCCCCCCCCCAGGTGTTCAACGACAAGCGGCCGGGTGAGAAGCTGATGGTGATGGAGGGTCCGATCCAGCTGGAAAGCTACGCGGGCCTGCCCACCATGATCTTCAACCAGAGCAGTCTGGGATTCTCCAAGGACCGGAACGGCATGTGCATGTGAACCAAAGGCGTTAAAAATAATACGAGTTCTAGTTCTATATTTAAGATTCAGCAACACTGTAAAATTGTGAATCTGGCCTAAACCTAGTGTTAAGTTCTGTGTCCTAAATTTAATTACAGTTTTAGTATGTCTCTCTAAGGGTCAATTTGCTGATCTCACTCGGAAACATAGAAAGGGAGGGTAATGTTCTTGTACTAGATCTCTAACCTTCTTATTTACAATGTTTGACGTAATGTACCACCCAGGATGGCTGCTGATTGAGGTCATTGTCTCTCAATCCCTAACGCAATCATCTACTTCCTGTGTTGTCAAGGAAGCTACTCTAGATCTCGAGTTTATTTGAAAGTATAAGAGCTACTGGAAGTTGACCTCAATCAGGGCCATTTTGTAGCTCCTTGTTCGGGCCACTCACGTGACTGAGTTAGAGGTCTAGTACTATTTTAATGTCTTTGATGTGAACACAGCAAGTGGTTGTGTCGCCAGGGCGAATCAATGGGATTGGGTCGTCACAGTCAGTGAGTTTGACAGGGGTTACTGCGGACTCCTTAAATTCAAGTTACAAATGATCTGTAAAGGCCTACGACATAACAAAGAGCCTTCTTCATTTTGATTACAGTTTATATTATTGTTTCTTTGTTGCTGAGGAAGGGTGGGCCACCCGAAAATTTCTTGCTTTTTTTTGTCTTCACTGTAGGCCTTTTTTTAAATTTCTGCTTGTCTGGTTCTCTACCTTAATTTCGAGGACTCCTTGAAAACTCCTTGATTTTGATATTACGGTTAAAATGTCCTTGAAAACTTCTTGAATTTTTATTTAAGGTGAAAAGTTGAAAAGTCCTTGAATTCTGCAAGGTTGTGTACTAGTAATAAGGAGCATTTGAGGCGCTTAATCTAATTACTAATAAACTTAAACACACATTTAGCCTTGTATGGACGTCGGCCATACTTTATACTTTTTTGCCATCATTTGTTTGCTCTTAAACAGTAATTAATTGAACATTTGGCCACAATCTTCTTTTTCTTGTGTGTCTTTGGAAAATTTGCTAGACTGGTTTTTTTTTTTTTCATGCAAGATAATTGTCATTCACCACATCTTAGAAACAAGCAAACAATTTCTAGAACCTAACATGTGAAGCTCACCAAAAGGTTGTTTGGAAAAAAATGTATTCCAATGTGATTTAAATTTCCTTATATGGCATTTTTATAGTTGAGTAGCTTTGATGCTTTGCTCAATAATGAATCATTTTTGACCTGTTTGTTTTCTTGTTATTTTGTTTTTTACTGCATTTACTGCCTTTTATTTTGATTTTTTAGAACTTTTGTCTTTACTTCGCGGACCTCATCTATAATCGATGGATACCACATTCGTGCTGACAGATGTTACAATGAGGCTTGGGGTGGTTTTTACAAAGCTTGTCTAAAGGAACGAGATCTCGTCTTCTCAGGCTGGTTATCTTTATCTTTGTTTTCAATTTTGTGGTTTCATAACTCATCAAATGTTATCTTACCACTGTGTTTACATTTTTTTCTTCATCGCTAAATTAATTGTAGAGCATTATAAAAAATATCATCATATTTATGTATTGGAGTGATGAGTGCTATACAGAGGTAATTTTTACTACCGTGCTCAGTTGACAAATTTAAATGCTATCAAGAGGACTAATTACTAAAAGAAGATTGCAATGCTAAAATGCTGTGTTAAAGATCTCTTTTCTAGATCTAGATAATGTTTTCGATCTGTTAGTTTCGTTTTTCTTTCATTCGTGATAACGTACCTTTAAGGCAGATTTTGTTGTACATGTTTAAAATTTTTTTTTTTTCAAATTTCCTTTTTTATTGTTTAAATCAAAATCTGAAGCCAAAATATTTTCCATCGAAACCAACAGCATATTAAATTGAGAATTGTTTTCAATTTCTCTATCTTTAATTCACATTTTGGGTATGATAACAGACTTTACTCATTTCCATTTAAACAAAAAAAAATGTTAGTAGTGTAAATCTCTTTATGGCTACAGAAAAACTCATGGCTAATGATATCTCTACCATTGTTATGTAAATACATGCAATGTTGCGTTAAGTCCAATAAGACACAGCTTTAGTGTCCAATTTCATAAGATTCTACATCGCTACTTTTGATGTATTTCAGATTTTAAAAAAAGGTTTATAATACCAAGAATTGACTTGAGAGGCATTCCAAAGTTAAAAAACGTTTCAAACCAATGAGTTCAAAACTTTCAAATCTTAGAATGGCTTCAACTTCAATAGAGATCAAATATTTTCATCATGAATTCGGGTGTAAAATCTGTGCTGATATATGTGAATGGGCGTTTTATCTTTTTGTTTGTTTTGTTATCAATATTCAATATGAATGCCCTAAAACGGTGATTTAAACGACAGAAAAAAAGAAAAGTAAGAACTGTGGTAAGGTTTTTAATTGGGAAATGTTGATCTTGCCTGATGTACTTGGGTGTGTCTTTTGTCAAAGAAAAGCAGAAATGAAAGGCATTGTTGATTATTTTGTATTTTCAACAAAGGTTTTGAAAAAGAACCTATTTGTGAAACAGGCATCAGCGACACCGTAGTCATTGTAAGCCATTGAAGAAGAAGTAAGTTGGGTTTCGTGATGATTTGTATAATTTTTAATGTCTTTATTATCATGTTGAAGTATAGCAAATACGCTTTCTGATTCTGATCATGTGCAACCACAATAATATCTCCACACACGAAAAATGGGATACCACCCCCCATTTGAGTATTCTAAATCTCAACAACTGCCATCATAAACGGTCGGTCCATGTAAGTATGCAGCCACTGTTTTCCCACACCGCATTAAAATTATATGCCAATATTCTTTTGAACTTAATGTAAAGATTTGTTTTGATAGTATTGTATTTTGACGACAAAACATCATTTATTGTGTATATTTAATTTATCTTTGGCTGAAACCTCCAATTTGTTATTTTGCAAAGACGATCTTTCTTATTTAAAAAAAAAACAAACCCTGATGGATTGTGTCTGACCAGGGCTCGTGAATTTCTGGATAAGACCATTATTAAATAAATACTCCCTATTGTTCTGTGATATTAGCTAATAATGTCATTTTCGCTTTGTGGTCTATGGAAAATGTATCATCCACAACATCGATACCTTGGAGCAACAATCCGACACATGCCATTATGCTATTTGGTGTTTGTCTGATTATTGCACCCAGGTATCGACATCTTCCTTTGTTAATGAATCGTTGTTGTCTTTCAATTATGTTTCTAAGTCACACTGATCTATTGTTTCTAAAGTGCCATGTGCAAGGCAAGGTTGCTCCATCAGTATGAGTGCTGTATAATGTATACAGTGTCGTCTTTTCTTTGTACTTCACAAATCCTTTAATACCTTCTTTTGCTGAGAATTTCCTTATAATAATTTTGTTCCAATTTTTGTATACTCTCTTTGCTATTTTCCAATGTATTTTTCCAAATCTTCTTTCGCCAATGAAAAATTTGCTTTTCCGTTTCGTATTCCTTGCAATGTTCTTTGTTTACTTTTTACTATATATGCTGAAGTTCAACAAACAACCCCCCCTTAAGACTGTTGCAATTTTAGCTTGATTGTCATCCGAGTGCCTGATCTTCTTTTCTTTCTCACATCTGTTTTGAATTGTTACATATAATTTTTTTTTCCATGCAAAAAAACAAACAAACTGTGCTGCTGATTACTCTTAGCAAAATTTAAAACTGTTTTTGTTTTTTCCTGTTTTTTCCTTGATCATGTTCTTCCACTTCGTCCTTTCCAGTTTCCCCCTCTACCTGCTTCCTTTTTTTCTCTCCTTTTTTATCCAGCAGAGATGCCAACTGTCCCTCTTTTGGAGGGACAGTCCCTTAAGTTAACTCAGCATTTGTCCCTCCTAAATATCAGTTGTCCCTCCAATTAGTATGTTTTTAACTGAGCTGCCCCTATTTACTTTTTCAAAAGTCGATGCAGTTCAATCAAAATCTCTCAAAGATTTTACGCTTCATTAAATAAGTTCTATATTTGTTGGACGTAACTATTTGTTTTCATCATTTGCGATAGTGGACGAAAATTGAAGCTTCTAGTTTAGTAAAATCTGTCCCTCTTTTTCTTAACTCGTCCCTCCAAATCTCCACATTTGTCCCTTTTTTGGTTCCTCTGTGGTTGGCATCTCTGTATCCATGCATTCTTTTTTTTTAATCGCACTGTTTCTTACCGTCATAAAAGTAGTGCTATTGCTAGAATCAGTAGAAGAGTTTAGTTGCATAGACGTTTTTGTGTGCACGTTATCATAGTATGATGTGTGGTGTAATCTGGCTTCACTGTGGTAGTCCTTTCTCTAACATCGTGCTTCATTTGGCCAACGGTGATGGTTTATCTCCCCAAATCAACGGTTTGTTTTTAATTGCATGTCTACTTAGAACATCTTTGTTGTGTGCATTTGTGCCTCCAGTGCCATTATAGTATAGTGACGTATATAATAGTTAATTCCATCTCTCTGTAAAACAAATGGTGTGGATCGGTTCCCATTATCGAATTGTGTAAGCCAATAAGGAAAGCCAGCCTTTTGAAGGCTCCGCGTGCTAGATTCTCAGCTGGGGGGCATTGATATCGTGGTAGAGTCTTGGATAATCAATACAGAGATGCCCACGGTCCCTCTTTTGGAGGGAGAGTCCTTCAAAAACAGCACTTGTCCCTCCTAATTATCAGTTGTCCCTCCATTTAGTCTGTCATCCAAGCCTTCCTTTCCCCATTTGTCCCTCCCAAATATCAGTTGTCCCTCCGTTTTAGTCTGTCATCCAAGCTTTACTTTCCCCATTTGTTTCTTTTTTTTTATCCTCTGAGTTAAAAAAAAAACAACCTTCTGAAGAATTGACTCTACATTAATTTAGCTCTATATTTGCTGGACGTAACTATTTGTTTCCATCATTTGCGACAGTGGATAAGAGTTGAAGCTGCTAGTGAAACATGTCCCTCTTTTTATTCACTTGTTCCCCCAAATCTCCACTTTCGTCCCTATTTTGGCCTGTCTGTGGTTCGCATCTCTGTCAATCAGGAGGCTTGATTTCTGGTTTGACTCTTGGCAGCGGCACATGTGCTTCTCAATAATATTAGTACGTTCTACGTTTTATATCTGCCATCTACACAAAAGTGTTGTGTAGCTTAGCATAAGACTCACCCCGTCTTTTGTATTTATACATCAAAGTATTACACCCAGTCAATGCACGGTGTATAGAATGCACCATAATTTTAATATTAAATCATTTTAAGACTACCAGTTGTTTGTTTTTTGACCTAAAAACCATTCCTTAGCCAATTTAATGCACTACTAATTCCTGTATCAGGGGACGGCCATATTTATTCGTTTGTGGTGGTGCCAAATTTAAGAAGCGCCTGTCATGTACTTATAGTCTTAGAGTTAAAACAAATTGTTCATGAACTTACCGTTGAAAAAAGAAAATAGTGAAAATGAAATATCTAAGATAAATCAAATCCCCAAAGTCTTCTCCTCAGTATGACTGAAGAACATTTCACCAATCAGCGTTACATGGATATGCCCCAGATAGACTTCATGCCTCAAATTTTTAGCCAGATTGGTATGTAGTGTTAATGCAATTTTTTGGCATACGAATGCTTTGTTACGATCCAGTGTGATTTCCTAGTCTCTGATTTATTATTTATTCTGCTTAAAGATACTGAAATGTTTACTTAAAGCATATAATAGATTTATGATGAGTTTGTACACTACTTGTCTGTATGAGACTAAACAATGCAATTAACATGAGTTTGTGTGAATTTTGAGAGTTTTAAGTTGTACTGTTTGTGAAACATTCGGGAATTCGTACGCATCATGTTATCCTATGAAAATTTTAGGTTAGAAATACTTGTAATAGATTGGTATTCCTGAGTTTTACATATGACATTCAACTAGAAAGTCTTCATAGTGATTGGAAATATGAAAAGAATACCGGTAGTATGTTTTCATCCTTTTAACAGTCATTATAAAGCCTCATACGTGACCTGAGTACAAGCTGTAATGATGTTCCCAATCAAATAGATTTGATTATTGTAGTTACATACTCCTGGTACTTTAAACTAAGAGTCAACTAAGAGTTAACTAAGATTTATTATTCCCAATTTTGATTTGAACTACTACAAAGGGAAAGAATTCACTTACAATATAGTGTTTGACCTTACAACATGTTGACATTACCGATTGAAAGGAGGGCCCGGTACCCAAATGTACGTGGGGTCTTCCGATCGCCTTGTGATCAAGCCGCAGGACCCCATAATTGGTGAGCCACCTGAGGCTTTTAACGCGAGCGTTGAGGAACACCGTTTCAAGGGCTCAGCTCAAAACGGTCCAGGTCCTTTTAAGACAAGACAAGACAAGACCGTTTAAGAGAGCTCTTTGTTTTCTTTTGAGGAAAGTAAATGAAATTAGAAACAAAGTTGTTGACTTGCATTCATGTTATTTGCTTTGCTTTGCTCAAATTTATTGCAATCTTCTTTGCTCACATGAATATTTACGATTTGTATCGATGCGAGTATGGCTTATACAGGCTGTATGCATAAAAGACGGAGGTGAAAGTGAATGGTAGACCTGACGAAACAGTGTCATTGTTGTTATTGTCATTGTTCTTTTTTTACAAAACATGATCTTGATGATTTGCTTTTCACCTCTGTTAATCGATTGTACTAAGTGACGCACATATATGTACGTTTATGTTATTGTAGATGACTTTTGCTTTACCCATTTTGGTGCTTTATTCCATTGATTCGACTATTATTATTATTGTTTGAATTCCTGAGCACATAATTTTCAGACTGAAAGGCAGCTTATTTCTAAGTTTAGGACCATGCTTATAAAAGGACATCTTTCCAAAGATCTTTTGGTGAATACAATATACTAGGAGCGTCCCTCTCCAAAAATACTGAGGTGGATACTGGGGATGTTACGTTAGTAATACTTGCTGTTACTTAGACCGAGTCCAAACGTACATAATAAATAAAGCTTAGCTAATTCAAAGCCGTCTGTCATAATGGAAGATTCTCTGGAAGGCAATTTTTTTGCTCCATCATAACAAACAACCAACCTTCAATAAGGGGCTGTTCGGCTTTGTTGACAGAGTCAAATAATAAGAAGGGGTGTACTTTTTAGGAGTACTTGTTGAATAAACTGAAGAGTGTCAAATAAAGCGGACGATAAAATGACCAACATCAAGTCGAAAATATCAAAGTTGGGGCGTCTTTGCCAACCATTCTGGGGCCAGGAGCTCAAAAGAGTTACGATAGCATTAGGCCATGACTTTCACTCAGGAAAAAGTGGTCGTATCTCTTCTCTTCGAGCTCCTGGCCCCTGGAGGTGCGAGTACTGGGTTTGAATCTTTCCATGTCCATGTCCAACACGTGATTTTCTCGAGGAAGAGAATTTTAAAACTGTTGACTGCTTCCTCGGATTAGGTGTAATGACTTCTTAGCTTATCCAGCTATTGGAACCGCTTTGCTTTGGCACAGTTACTTCTTCTTCTGCTTCTTCTTCTTCTTCCTTTAAGTCGGATGACTCGGAAAATGAGTAAAAACTCCAACGCGTACTTTTAAAAGCGATTCAGCATTACGGCCCTTTGAGTAAAAGCATAAATAAAAACAGGTGACAAAGGGTCCATACATAGCTTTATCACCAGGGTGAGAAGTAACCTTGAGAAACCGTGAAAATTCTTGAAAAAAATTAGGGCCTTGAAAAGGCTTGAAAAACCTTGAATTTTGGAAAATGACATTAACTGCGAAATTTGAAAGAATCAAATTGAAAAAGATATATGTTTATACGAACGCTTGCCGCAGGAACAGATTTCGCCAATGGCCGCCATTACCGCTGGATCTTTAAGCTGTAAATCACGTACGGCCTGATGATGGTATATACATGTATTCACAAACAAATTTGTACGTGGACCTCTGAATAAATTTTGCAAAATTTTCAACTTAAAAAAAACATTTTTGGACTCTGGGAAACCTTGAAAAAACCTTAAATTTTATCATAGTAAGTCACTTCTCACCCTGATTGGAACCACTTTCCTTTGGCACAGTCACTCGTCGTAGGTTGCTGGTCTCGTTCTATGCATTCCAACTTATTGTTGTAAGTCGTCTTTGGGAGTTAAATGACTTGGTTACGGGCAATGAGCATAGTAATTCTGTGAAAATGTGTGCTAGATAGATGAAAGATGCCGTAATATTTAATTTTGATAACCTTTTTTTACCGTTTTGTTAAAAACTTTCTTGTCTTTACATTTTGCTTTGCTTATTTTGCTTTATTTTGCTTTGTTTCCTTCTTCTTGAATTTATAATCATCATTCACATGACCTAGCCAATAATATGGATATTGATGAAGGTGTCATTCTGCAGGTTTTGTCTGTACATGTCATAGGCTTTCACGCTTTCTATCTGCAAGGGAGCCTCCTTCTTCGAAGGTATTCCTATCAATTTTAAAAAGTGTATACAGCAATGTTTACAATGGATGTTAAATGTGTAGTTGTGTATAATACTGTGGATAAGGGTATCCATTATCTTCTTTTCTTTTTTGTATTTTAAATAAAAACAAACCATAATTTAATGTTTTTGATATACACATGTAATTATATTTGAAAAATTGTATGATTATGCCTGGCTCATTTTAAAAGTTGTTTTAAATTGAAATGGTCTTCACCAGCTATATTTAGTCACCTCTACTATGTTATCACAATCAAGAGCACGCGTATTTCAGTAGATTTTGCCTTAAAAACAAACCATCATTTTTTAAACGTTTTTGAGTGTACACATGTAATTACATAATTTGAACAATTGTATGATTTACGTCTGACTCGTTTTAAAAGTTGTTTTAAATTAAAATGTTATTCACCAGCTATATTAAGTCACCTCTATGTTATCACAATCAACAAGAGCATACGTATTGCAATAGATTCTGCCTCAGAGCGCAGTGTTTAGAAAAGGGTCGAAGGGTGCTTTCATGGGGACCATGCTTATACACACGATATACGATTATATGTAAAAAATTGTGTCAGAGCATGACTGCATCTGCCCAGACACCTGCCAAGCACCCCGAAAAAAATAGGATTTTGCCCAATTATTTCACGACTCTATGATACTCCGATTGGATTTTGAGATACTCCGAATAAAAGTTTTGAGATACTCCGATTAAAAGTGTTTGGAAACACTTCATGTATTCAATACTTTAATACTTTATTTTCACAGATCGAGTATCAAATTTGACTAGAGTTATCAAGGGAAGATCACCGAATCGATGTGTACTCACGAATCTCTATTAAAAAATCGCTAGTCAAACTCGAAAACACTGATAGATGTAGCATGCTCGATCAAGCTGTCATTTGTGTCATTGTTCTATGATATAATATCTGTGAACTTAAAGAAAATACATTATACACGATCACTCCTATTCCTATTTTTTTCTAGAAACTCCTATTTTTTTTAGATATTGCTCCTATTTTATGTTACCTGGGGTGGGCAGGTCTGCCCAGACTGTCCTCTTACACAGCATGCTCTTAGGTGAAATCTTCTGTATTTTACTATCTTTGGCCATTTTTTAAAGAATTGTTTCCTGGCCTTTTTGTTGTAGCGAATTATTTCATGGTCATTTTTTAAAGAAATGTTTAACCTTCTTTTAACTTCTACATCAGGCAGACATCTTTACTGCTAACCTGCTATTTCATTTATAGAGTTCAAGGTTGTAAGGTTTTCCCTCTCAGGTTGTTCACATTTTGAGCACGGTGCAGATATATCCAATGTCCAGATATATCCAATGTCCTGATATATCGAAGGCCCAGATATGTCCAAGGACCGGATATATCCAAGGCCCAGATATGTCCAATGTTCGGATATATCCAAGGTCCAGATATATCCAAGGTCCAGGTATATCCACAATCCATTTATGTATATCTAAGGTCCGGATATATCCAAGCATCCAAGCGTTGTTGTATTTGTGTCTGTTTTTAATATTTTTAGCCTTCCAAACTTTTATCTTTGGATTATTGAGTCACAGCAACCATACTTCCACCACCACCATCACCACCACCACCACTACTACTACTACTACTACAACTACTACTACCACT
>JAUEKT010305114.1:0-10981 GCA_031762655.1 Doris verrucosa | reverse complement strand
CTGTGGTTAGTTTTAGTGTGTTCACATTTGTGCAAAGCGGACGTGTAAGCAACTCGCGTCGTTAGGCAGGCTGCGTCAAGCCTCGACTTCGATCGCTAGCGCGTACCCCCCGGCAAGATGGCGGCGGTTTCCGTGAAATTATCTATTAGGCACACTTGAAATAAGATCCTGACTAGATATAGCCTTCATGTTACTGGGGGTTTACAATCAAAACCTTTTTTGTTTTTAAAGAAGAGAGCAACAAATCAGAACCAGTAATTGCTCAAATAATATGACTTAACCCATGCCACTTTATATGAAATTTAAAAAAAATGACAAATTTTAATAATGAGCACTAGCCAAGGAAAGAAAACAAAACAAAACAAACACGACATGACATGAGTAAAAATAGCACATAAACCACTACGTTAGATCTCAATTTATTATTAGCTCATTTGTGGGGGGAAGGAAAACATGGGGAGAAATCAACTGGAAATATTGAATTTAATTTTGTCTTCCTGAAATGAAAAAAAAAAATCAAAACTTCTAATACATGTACAGTTGGACAACAACATAACACGATTTTAGTCAGCTGAAGGAGTCCTACTAAAGAATGAAATTAAAAAAAAAATCAAACCAAGACAATTTAGTTAACACTTAGTCAACTCTATCATGAATCAAACGGGGATATTGACAAGAACAGTAATAGGCCACAAAATCCATAATAGACATAGACATACAATGTATACTACTTGATACAGTCTTGAGGATATAATTATGGAAGATTTAACAAGAATGTGTTATTGATCATCGTTATGTATGAAATTCTATTAAAAATACTCTCCCTTATTTTCAATACAATGCACTTAATAGAAAAAAAAACAAAAAGGACTGCATGCCTTTGGCTAAAGACATCAAGGTCCAATTTCATATGAATCACCTTGAAAACAAGAGCTTGCAAATAAATGGAAGCTATCATAAATATTAATTCGACTACATACATTTCTTTTTCATCAGCTCAACCAAAACAATAGGCACAATGCAAAAAGAGGAACAGAAAAACAGCAAAAGTAAAAAAGATAACTCCAACCGATGACAACGAGTAATAAAACAGAAGAGCGGAAATCAAAGGACACGGAATAGAAGGAACATTCAGCCTGAAGATGCACAAGGCCCAAAATATAACAAAGCACCATACCTTCGTCCAAATCATCAAAAAATTCATCATCCCACTCCATATGTGGATGCACAAATTTGGGAGACCCGTAACCTTGAGGACGGAAAAGGATTGGAGAGAAGACAGACGAGAAGAAATTTGAATGCAAGGAGTGATGACGCAATGCGGGAGGCAAATAAAGAGGTGAGGGGGTCATCAAAGACGATGGTTTGGGTGGGGTGGGGGGAACTAACCAATTTACAAGTTTTTCTGCGAGTGACCTCAAATGCTTCCCCCCACCCCCCGCCCTTCCCTCTCCTCCTACCTAATCAAACCCCGTCACTTGATAAGACAATCTTGAGTCAATTTCACTTTAAATTGCCAATTTCTCTACTAAATCTGCGCATCTGCACTAAATAGCTCAGCCTACGTCCTGATGCAAATAAAATTAAACTGATAAAACTAAGAAGCCAGCCAGCCTGCATAATAAATCATGCTCCAGGACTGAAAAAAACAACAAAAAAACAAGTCAAAACAGGTAATGAAAAATTAATTTTATCATCTCATATTCCTTCTGTGTTTTGATTAAAATAATGGCGACTCAATGAGAAGAAATGGTATGTGACTTTTTTTTTATCCTTCATCATTTTGTTTCCCCATTTTTTTTTCTCAAATTCATCTTCTTACTTCCTTTAATTGTGTTTATCTGAAAAATGAAAGGACCTCATTTACTCGCAGTGAAAATTGGCAAATACAAGACAAGATTATGTTTGCCACAATCCTGACATGCAGACAGAATGGATTGCCTGAAAAGGACTCCTGACAATATAATAATGATGTTTCTTTCATATTGAATTGACACCAAACATCAAGTGAAATGACACAGAACACATATAGTGAGGAATATACAACATGACATACCGGTATTCCAGCATCTTTTCACATAAAGAATTCCATTTTAAAAGAGCTATGACCTATCCTTTCCTTGAAGAAGGCAATCGATAAAAAGTTTTAAAACAAAATTATCAGGCCATCGATTTGAAAATTACATGAACTATTTTTAATGCGGAAAATTTTGATGTTGACTCCCTCTCTCTGACTCTACGGCTCTGGTTAATTTTCGAAGGTAAGGCTCTAGGAGCTGTTGTTGTGGATGGCAAGGACAACATATATAGTAATGAGGGTGACTTATAATAATTTGAAACTGATGTAGCTATGGGTGTCCCCACATCCATCCATCCAACATACCGACTGACGGGCCACTCATCGGACTTCCGCCGGCGCTAGGAGAGGACAGAAAGTCCCATGGCTCGTCTAAAAAAAGGCACAAGCAAAAGACACGCACTTCAGTCTTACAAAATTGACCAAAAACATTCCCCAATATTACACTAGATCGAGTACTGTTTCCACGTCACTGAACAGGCTATATTTAAAATTTTTAATTAATTTTAGTTGTGTTCTCTGCTTCTTCAAATGTTGTTTGAAATACAGCCTACATTTCGTAACTTTATGACTGTAATGAACATTTTCCCCCCATTTAAAATTTACAAGCCCCGCAATAGATAAGATTAAATAGTTTCTAAGGGTACAAATTGCGTCGTGGCAGCATTTAGTGTTCATACAAACAAGAGGGTGATACTTTTCAAACTGCTTACTTCTAACATCTCGCATATATTACTTGTCACTGTGTCTCTGACTGAATATTCTCTCTCTTTCAATTGTAAGACATTTAAAGGGACATTGTTCATACATTATAACACACAGACAACCCTTTATCATCTCTGTGCCTTCCCATTAATCATCTTTACTGTCATTTTTGATAATATCAATTATCATGCTTCAAAGATGTTTCTGTGGGAGATGGATGTTGCGGGATGTACGATACGAAAAGAAGGCGAAACCAAACGTCAAGCCCCTGACAAAATAATGATTGAAAATCACATATTAAGACATCCGCTTGTACAACATAGTGCATATGATACCAACATAAACCAACGTAAGAGAGAGGCCACACAGCAAGCGAATGAGGGAAGCCAACACAAAATGAAAAGCATTTTACGCAGAAGACGCAAATCAAAACACAAATTGTACAAGGTGACTAACGACGAAGGTTTAATAGGAAGAAAGTGCTGGTGAATATGGTGAATAAAATAAATTAAATCAAAATTTCTTTTAGAAAAGAAAATGGGTATATGAAATGCTTTATTTTATAGAATATTAAAGCTACTCCATGGTTTATCCTATCGTTGACCGTATTATTTACCATCAATAAACGAACTACCGACGAAGGTGCATTTACTTCGCGAATGTTATTCATTTTGAAAAGGATGAAAACATAAGTTATAACAAAGGGATGGTAAAACAAGATCTGCTCTTGAATACCATGAAGCCATTGTGGGAGGAGAAAAACGAGGACGGCAGGGGCAGACAAGGACGACACAAGTGAAGGAGGATGAACAGCAGATAATTCATACAACCATAATATTGTATTTTAACATAAAAAATTCCTCTAAAAATAGAAAGTAAACTCTGAAAAAGGGAAAGCTGCAAAGAATTTATTATAATATTTAAAACAAACAACCTTTGCTGCAAAAATATAATTTACTCCACCCTTCTTAAAAATTGAATAAGAAACCCACCCAAAAATAAAATTACCAAACAAAGAAAAAAAATACCCAAATAAACAAAACGCAAACCGCATGAGCTCAGCATTGCATTTTGATGGACCTGATGTTTTGTGCTTTCAAATCAAACAGAAATTGCCGCAGATGCTTTGGTTATCTGGATATAGCACCGCTACCTGAAGCTGCTTTATTACAGAATTAAAACTAATGGCGGATAAAAATACATTGATATCAGATGAAAACAAACAAAAAGAGCAGATAAAAAATCCTCCAATCTGAGGAACACCTAAAACAAACCATTACCCAGACTACAGAACAAATTCCCCAATAGTCCACACGCATGCTATTCAAGTGTCATCTTTGTATACAAATATACAAACAACCGACAAACACAAACAAACAAATAAATAAGTAGAGGAACAAGTGGCACAAAAATAAAGGATTAGAAAAAAAAAGAAAAAAAAAAGAAGAATTTTAATGTAAATGAGCAGGGTAAGAACAAAAATCATTCATAGTCAAAGAAAAACAAATCGAAAACAAAAACAGAAGTGATTTGTGCGGATGTCATCTCTTTTTCCCCCAGTATAAAACCAGTCATATTCCTCAGAGGCAATGCATGCTTTTTTTCCCCCGAGTGGGTCAGACAGAGAAAACGAACAAGCGTAGTAACACAAAAACCTGCAGCACGGTAATCTCCCAGGCAGGAACCCAACTTACCGTAGTAGTCCCACGGTCCACGGCCTTTTGAGTTTGGAGCGCAGCGAGTGAGTAAGGAAGTAAATTAGGGATGAATGAAAAAGGAAAACAATCCACACTCACACAGAGAAGAAAAATAAATCAATCAATCAAAGACCAGCAACAAAAGGAGAGAGTAAGGGGGGGGATGGAAAGGAAGAAAAAAACAAAACAAAACCAGCCATAGCTTTTAATGAAAATCCAATTCAAATTATATCTACAAACATTTACTAGAGCAAACACACATTCATTTCAAAAGAAATACATACGCAATGTCGGAGTCATGCTCTCAATGTATAATACCGATAACTACATTCCATGAATTTCATGGGCGTAATTTTTGGTTATTTAGAATTTTAAAAATAGGGAATGAAATCTGTTGCTGGCCTTATATGGATAAAGAGGAATTTAAAACAGATTAAGAAATAGGCATGGCAGAAAGAAGACAAAACAATATACCTCGGCAGCAAACGTAAGCATAAAGACGATGATGTTCACCTTTGTTGTTAATGAAAAGGGGCTCCCTTCACATTTGGATGGCCTATATTTAATAAATCTGCTTAGCTTATTCCTCTGAAAAAGTAGCATAGTGCTGTCTTATTACAGGTACTACATTTGGATGATGTATCAACATGATGATTATCCACTATTCAAAAATGTCTCTTAAACTGAAAAGTGAAGTTTAATAGGTTTGTAGGAATTATATTATACAGTAAGAGCATGAAACCAGCAACATGTAAATGAAATGGTAACAAGTTTTATATTACTAATCTATAAAAGAATGACATATATACCATAAATATAATCATGCTGAACATATTATCATACAGCTCATATTCTTTATTCTAATTCAAAGGGTTGTCAGTGTTAATACGGTTCTCGGCAAAATGTTTATAGAAAGTTTTAAAAGCAGTTCTTTTCGATTTACTGTTATATCGTGTCTGAGCTAAACTACTATGTCGTAATCAAAATCAACCGACAATAAAACAAAAAGAAACTTTCAAAGATAACTTTAGGGAAACAGAATGAATAACTTGCAAAGTGTTTTAAGTTCCCGAGAATATGCAAAGGATATTAATGAAGATGAAGGAAAATGATCCTATGTTAATGATTTTTTTTAACACTGACTGAGAAAATGAGTCGAAAACAGGAAGATTATGTTCGTGTGGCTGATGCAAAATAAACTTCATATGAAAAATAAATATCCTCAAAAGACAAAAAAACCTTGAGATTTTACGAGTCAAGAAAGGACAGTATCAAGGCTACTGCCTAAAAGCCATGGACAAGGAAGTGACGATGTAAATAAGGCAATCAATTAGTTTCATTCAGCTGTCAACAAAGAAAAACAACAGCCATTTCTTTCACAAAAAGAAGCATAGAGAAGTCCAATTTCAATGGATAGATAGTCTGCGATGAAAAAATATGCAGAATCCACACAAGATCTTCAAAAAGGTGAGAAATACTCCTTTTTTTTTTTACAATGGGGGATAAAAGGGCGGTTGACATAAAAGAGGAGAAGCTTGGGATAAATGAAATACTGTTTCAAGAGAAGAAAAACTACAATGGTAAAACAGAGAGACAAGAAAGCCAAATAATTCAAAGCTAGCTGAGACCTACTGGTAATTGAAATAAAAATCGATGTCTTGTTATAACTTATTCTTAACCGATCACTTTTCTCAAAGGAGATCTAGGTATCAATCAAACAGGCCTCCGTTGAAGAATTGAACACCGAGAGAAAGGACATTTTATTAGTAGAGTGTAAATAGAGTAAAAATAAAAAAAACCCAAAGTAGTAAGGAAAAGGAGTGACCTTTGTTACGTATTGAAACCTATCAAATCTTCTTATCAAAGTGGTCATATGTTTTTTTATGAGATGGAAAAATAAATAAAATTAGGGCTCTGTTGTGCGAATGCAAATCAATTATTCAGATTTCAAATCATGCTGGTGATTGGATGCAAATTAATTTGACAATCTAAATGTTAAAGAGTCTGACAGAAATCTAATTTATTAAAACAACCCATCTTCCTTGGTGTTACTTTAATCGTTTAACATCTCACTTCATTGATTACACTTAAAATTTATTGTTACAAACTTCAAACCAAACTATAATGCTAGTAATGACCTCCAGTACTGAAATCAACCACAGAACACAATTTGACAATTTGTTTTCCTATAAGTTGAGCAAGCACAGTAAGACGAAGACTCTTTTTAAAGTAAACAAATTGCCCATATAATATGTGGACAACCCGCATACTCATACAGAGAATTTGTGAGTTAAGAGAGGAGAGTAAGGAAAAGCAAAGTAAGAAAAGTCGGACGGCAAATTGAGTAAGTCACACTTGTATAGCCATGTGGTAAGGTTGCAATGAGAAGGCTATATTACGAGTGTACCCATGCAGATTGACAATATGACAATTGATGATAATGATGATGATGATAATGGTCATGCTAAAATGTGCCCAACAAATAGCTGACGATGGAGACAGAAATAAATAGATAGACACTCTTTAAAATCAAAATTGTCAAGACAATAGTACAATCAAGCTGTATCATGTCATTGGAACAAATAAAAGCGATCCATTCTGGCTACCATCTGGCAATAATAAAGAGTTCATGTCAAATGAATTTATAAGCATATTTAAGCTTTATAAACTATGTTATATGATACATTTTCTCCTAAAGGAAGTTAGAAACACACGTGAAAGCAAGTAAATGATCTGAAAAAAGTTAAGGAAGGAGAAGGCATCTTTGAACTCTTGACTCCCATTTCAAGAACTTCCAAAGTTAAATGTCTGTTGATACAGAAGCTTTTATCACATTTAATTCCAGTTCCTATTTGTTTTCTTCCAGGCAAGAAAACTTTTTTGTTTTGAAAATTGGAGGTAATATAACCATATACAAGAAATAAAATAATACATTTTGTTACAATACAGTCATACTAACTAAATATTTTTCGAAAACGATGACACTGGGGCAAAAAGCTAGCTCACTAATCTATAGTGAAACAAGTAAGGAACAAATTCAGTATGATACTCATCTGAACATAAGACTGAAAAAAGGCTGTCTCTAAAAATGTTCTTCTAGATAAGAACTATTTGAAATTATTCTTTCATTGCAGGGAAGGTTTCGATTCCTCATCTCACGTGATGCTTAAAATCCATACAATTTACATGCACGCATATAAAAACTAATTGCAAAAACTGACTTGAATTAAAAATAATACTGACATCAAAGATAAGCTATACGCGGATAGAACTATTGAAATGTTGAATTGCATTTTCACACTAGGAATGTACTTAGGATTAAGCTCTAGGATAGAAATCCACAGACCCCATTCTTCAACCCTTATCTTATTTTTCCCCATGACCTACTTTTTCCATCTAGTTTAAATCTCTCTGGCCTAGCCTTAGAAAAGATAATGCTGAACTAAACCAATGTCGTCAATTCCACACCTACTTTCAATCATAATACAGAGAAAAACACAAACAGACAACTCTGGCAGAGATGCCATAAAAAGAAGACGGAAAAACAATCAATAGAGATGAAATCAACAAAAATAATAGAGATTACAATAATGTATTAATAAAAAGACTTTTTCTTTGACTGAGTGAGATGAAGCATAGCCTGTGAGTGCTTATTGAGGCATTATGGAGATTTTTCATTTTTTATCTTACACGAGACGAAAAAGTGAACAAGCAAGCCTTTATCTGTCAACTCACACAAACTCTATAGGAAGCAATGCCACTGTTTTGCTGCATACATTAAAAAAACATTTTGCGTCGACCATTCTTTTTAACTAAGATGTGCCTGAATACAGAGAGAGCAAGCAGATTGCATGCATAACTCAAACGTCCTCGACGAAGGTAACCTTACTGCCGTCTCAAGACAAGAAGCCGCATAAGTATGCTACATATGAAGACTTAAGGGAGAGCGAAAACCTCCTTAGTCCCTCATTTGGAATATGACCAAGGTTGAAAGATAGAAAGGCAACACCTCGTTTGTTTTGTTGAAATTGACCCCATTTTCGATTTTCCGTCATCTGAGGGAAAAGGGAAAACAAGGTACCAGCTACCAACGGCATCCGCGAACTGCTGGTCCGTTTAGCAAAATTTCCGTAGAGATCTTAAAATGTGATATAACCAGTTACAATGCATCCATGCTAGGTTTTGTCAAGAGACGGCAGTTTGAACATCGTCACTATAGTTGCCCAACATTGACAGGCTTGCTTGTTCTATGCATTATAATCAAATAATAATAAGAAAAAAGAAAGAAAACAAAATACATAGACGATTATGTGTAATAGTAGTAGAAGAAAGTGTGAGAATAGCGTTTAGTCTATACTTACTGCCACTTCCATGCGATCTTTTGCGCCTCCCTACGTTTGACATTTGAGATAGGTGGACAAAGTAAGGTTAAGTGAAATTTTGACATGTTTAACAAAAACAAAATACACATTACTCAAGGCCTGAAATTGAAGTGAAAAATGCTGCCAAACAGAGATGTTGTACAAGCATATTTTAGACCACAAAATATTCTTTGATATAACAATAACAAAGCATGTTTTGAAAAAAAAATCACTTTGTGTCAAAACTTGGCAAAAACTTCCACGTACATATGGATGTAAAAAGACAACAAATATGAGTATATAAATGAAAAGCTGTGGTCTTATAAGCACTTATTCTTGCTGAGTGTGATGCAGAGTATTGATTTCGTACACAAATACAAAAAGAGACAAGGGTACACATGGAATCAGAATAAAACTGTTTTGGCTCTAACGGACATAAAATTCCAGTAAGGATAAAATCATATCGAGACTAGAAGTCATCAAGATTCCTTTGCCTTCCTGTAAATGAACAAGATCACAGAGGGGAAGAAATAAGTGGAACCCATCAGTATCTCCTGCAATTTACCTTCCAGCTTAAAGTTAAAATAAGCATTGAGGCTAACATGAGATCATAATAATGAGGCGGCTGTAGAACAGACTTACAGAGAAAGCATACAAAAAAAAATTGTCATCACACAGATTGGCCTTTTCCACGTCAAAAACGTTGCAAAACCTCTTGTTAGCGCCACACACTTTGTGCCAACGAGAAACGAGAACAAGAACAGAAACTGAAACCCGTCACATGCTAGCCAGAACAGTGGTCACACTTACAGCTGTTATATACACATATAAATTAACATTTACTCATAACATCAAACAGCTCTCCTTGTCATCAGTGATAATAAGGAAATGAGATTCTCAAAAAATAGAAATAAAATGGTAGTTTGAGACAGACACCGAAGTAGAAAAAATATATATGTACTACTTGAGACACGTGAGTATCCTAATTAATAAACTAAAGTCAAGGGGTATAAAAATCCTAAAGAAATAATTGGAGTTCTGCTTATAACCTGAGGAAATGAGAAACACAAATATATATATTTTATATGCATACATCTGCAGAGTGTTTAAAATTAGAAGTCATGAGAGAGTTCCATAGAACTTACCATCCTTCTCGACGGGTTCTGGGTTGATAGTCTGGGTTTCCTTGCTGTATGACACATTTTCACGAGGTGCTATGCTTGTCTCGTTGACTTTGACGATGCTCAGTTGAACCTTTTGCCTTCTGGGGCTGCATTCAAAGAATTAAAAGAGATGGATTAGTATGGAAAAACAAAAGCTTTCACATTTTTTTAAAGCATTTTGAGTTGTCAATGAATGAAAAAAAAAAACCCCAACAACTCTATGCAAAGATAGGTGACCAGGTTTAAATTATAGTTCTGAAGCGATCTGAGAAAAAAAAAAGTAAGCAGGAATGAAACAGTAAGATGATGGGATGAAATTGGCAAAGTATAAGGAGAGAGAGCAAACCTATGAGAAGTGACTCATGCAATTGTATACTTGGTCGTTAAAGACAGAGCTTTATCCACAAAATGTAATAATGTCTTACAAAGTTTGAAAGGCTTCAAATTTTGTTCTTTACTATGTTCTTTGTTGCTACTGTTAGCTTGGAGAGTAAATTGACAAAAGCACAGTTAACTTTAAGATCCATATGTACTATACGTTACATACCTGGCGTGGGCCGTCTGAGCAGCGCCCTCGCCAGCCCCAGCAGCCGGGGCCGCAGTGGAAGACTTAGCAGGAGAAGGCGGCTGGTTTTCTGTTGGCGCATAAATACACACAAAGCAAGTGGTAATTATAAACTTTCATTACAACATTCAATTCTTATCACAACTTTTCACATTTCGTCGTTGATTTCACACAATATCGTAAGTGACAATCAGGTACTTAGGAGAAGTGAAGGATAAAATTTTCCTTTGCATAATCGGCACAAATATCATAGAAAATGTTTTCCCAAACGGAATGTCTACGTACAAGGCTGCCTTGTACCTTAACTCAGGGTCTACGTACAAGGCTGTCTTGTACCTAGACTCAGGGCCAGTCAGGGTCTACGTACAAGGCTACTGGGTACATAGATTAAGGGGAGCCTACTGCTAGATCTA
>JAUEKT010305003.1:0-10982 GCA_031762655.1 Doris verrucosa | reverse complement strand
AACGGTAAGCAATTTTGAGCTCAAAGTGACAAATTAGTATGTCGGAATGTTTACTCTATCGATAGGACCATAAGTGTAGTATGCCCATTGTTATGACCATAAGTGTCGAGTGGCTTGGGGATGTGGAAGATCTTCCAACTGATCATGGCCTGGGGCGGCAAACTTGGCTAACTTGTTGAGCCGAGCCAGGGCACAAGTCCACACTACCACTTTACCGCCTGCTCATAACATGTCTATAACAACAGCCAGGGAGAAATTCCATAAGCTGGAGCTTAACCCTAACCCTACCCCCTAATCTTAACCCTATCCCCTAACCCGTTGATACGACTACAGGATAGCCTAGTAGGTGTTGACTGGGACAGCTTAAATGGAATTTCTCCTGTTTAAAGTGTTAATCATCCAATGACAAAGGATCTTCCTTCTATCCTGAGCCCATAATCAGAAAACAATCATTCAAGGGCAGCATTTATGGTACAACTCTCAATAGTACTGGGCACTACATGTACAATTATTCCTTCTTACACATATTCCTTCGCCCATGCATCTGTTCTTTGATTCATCCTATCTTCCTTGTCTGTGTCTGTCTGCCTGTGTGGTTCTATCTCTCCTTGTAACTGCCCATGAATCTGTCCTTTCATCCACCCATCTATCTTTCTGTCAATTGTCAGCGAGCAAGATCTAACTCTTCTCTGTATATATGCCAACTGATACTACGGTGTTCAATCGAGGGTTTTTTTTCATGTTACTACCATTTAATTTTACTTTTGGTGTATCCTGCTGTGTAGTAAGTTATAATTATTAGTTACGAAACCAGATCTAGCTGCATTTTATGAGGGTTTTTCTGTTTTCTAGATTGAGTGGTGTGTACCAATACCACTTTCCCCATGGCGGTGCTATTGTGAGTTGTGTAACAAAATCATCCAACCATTCAATGCCCAGTTCTGTCAGTTTTTGATGTTTCTTGTCCTTTGCATGTCAAGGTATTTGAATGGATTTTTATTTTTTTTATTTTTTTTATTTATTTCTTTATTTATTTATATTTAAATTTATTTTATTTTTTTGACTCAGTTCTGTGATCAGAGGAAAGATTTCTGTGTAGTAATAATATTATTTACCACTCATGTACAGTTTCACAAGCAGCAGCCATGACGTTGATGGAGTTTTTTGGCTGCACGTTCATCGCCTTTGGCGTGCCGTTTGCCTTGTTCCTGTTCACCATCGCCAGAGATCCTCTCAGGGTTATTGTCTTGATGGCAAGGTCAGTGTCAAATCTTCTGTCTGTCTGTGTGTATATCCGTCTGGTGGGTATGGCTAGTTATTTTCCTTCTTTCTTATGTATACTTCTTTTTACTTTGGTTAAAATCTGTTTCAGGATTTTGCTATCACTTTGTTGCATGAGATATTTGTTGTCAGATCAACAAATAAGTTTCACTATTAAAAAGAGCTTTATTCCATGTCAAGGACTTTGTCAGTTTAAACGAGAATAAATTAGTCAGGTTATTGAGCGTATGATTCGCTGTCGTAGAATTACTACATTTATAAAAAAAATTCCTCCAGTTATTTCATTTTAATTGACCCAAGGTAAGTGCAACTTGTCAATGTTTGATTTAATAAAATGTAATGTAAGCATGTTTTAAAATTGCACTTTTCAGTACTGTTTTTATATCAATGACCTTTTTGACATTTGTTTCACCTTTCCCGGCAGTGCTTTTTTCTGGCTAGTTTCACTGCTACTATCGGCATTACTCTGGTATGCAGTGGTCCCTCTCAGGAGCGACCTCGCCTTCGGTCTGGTGTTTTCGGTGATATTTCAGGAACTTTTCCGCTTTTTGTTATGGAAAACCATGAGGTGAGTAGACGCTAGAAAAATTCTCTGCACCTCCCGAAGAAATCATTGCATCATGCAACCTCATTTTGATTATCAAACAAACTGCCATTTATGGATACTGCTTGATTATGATTAAGACGCATAGGGCTTTAGCTAGTCGAAGTCAATACCACTTCTCAAATCCAGATTTTTGCAAAAGTAAAGTAAGCATACCAGAGAAGACCTCTATTGCGTGTATTCTCCCTCCCCTCATTTCATGTATGTTGAGCTCCTATTTTCACTGATTTTAGAGATACCTACAAGGTTGCATGTCTAAAAGAATAGCAACAATCAGAATCTTTTAGAATGTCATTCCAAGACCACAATTTGTCTTTACATAATAACATTTGTTTTGTTTTGTTTTTTGGAGGGGTAGGGGGGGGGAGGTTTACTGTTGTTGTTTTTTTTAAGGATATGTCATTTTGGTTGCAGAATTATTTTATCAGTTTATTTTAGACAATTCCATTAGTGCTTTGTGTATGTTCTATGTGAGTTTTTTTTTTTCTCTTGTTCCAGACTTGCCAACGACGGCCTTACCAAGGTGAGCCAGGAAAGTGGCAATGAGAACGTCACACCCAAGGACTTTTCCAACAAGCACATCATGTCTTATGGTAAGGCCAGATATCTTATGTGTTTTGTTTTTTGGTTAGTTTCCGTTTTATTTTATAGCAACAATAACATTATTCTTAATAAATTATATCAATGATGACAAGGGAGAGGTTGCGGGCTCAATCCCCATTCATGTCAACTTTTTTTCATCTATTTCTCTGCATCTTTCTTGTCTTTGTTATTAGGGGGCTATTCATTTGCTTCAAATGTCTGTCATCGATATTTTGTCTGATGCTCTTTGCCTCACTGTTTGTCGGTATTATGATGTATAAAGCATTGTGTAAACGATTTATTAGAAATACAGCAGTAGTGGTGGTAGTAGTAGTCCTCGTCATCATCGTCATCGTAGTAGTAGTAGAGAAGAAGAAGAAAAAGAAAATAAAAGCCTTTCTTGTAGAAATTTGCCATTCAATTCACATTCAAATTCAAAATCATTATGTTGATTCTAGTAGGGAAATCACATTTAAGAATCATCTCCATTAAAGATACCATTTCAGAATCATATTAAAAAATCTGTTAGTGATAGTGATATTGAATAATAATTAATCTGGATACACAATTATACTGTTACTGTACTGTTGACTGTATATTAGGCACACAAGTTCAGGGTATTGGAAAATGCCCCACTTCTGCCTGTCATATGCTTTTCTTTCCTTTTTCTTTCTTCTTATTATGCTTATTATGCACGACATATGCTTATTATGCGTGACATTTGATTTTAATTCGGTATAAATGAGCAGGTGTGTGTGTATTATCACATATTATATTACCATTACATTGTACAGTGCCTTGCGGCCCCAACGGAAGGCGCTTTAAAAATAAATTTTATTATTATTATTATTTATTATTATAATTATTCTCCGCAGTTTCGGGACTGGGCTTTGGCGTCATGGCAGGGGCTTTCTCCATCATCAACGTCCTGGCAGACATGGCAGGCCCCGGAACTATTGGTATCCATGGCGATTCAAAGTATTTCTTTTGGGCAGCAGGTACGGTTCAGCCAGAAGATGACTGTAACATTAGTCAGAGAAACGTAAATCTAAAATGCATTGGAACCTCTCTAGTCGTGAAATCATCGGATTGTAAATCTTTCCCAATTAGCTTGACCCGGGGATCGTAGAAATTTGATCTTTCTTCGTCTTTTTAGGTATTAAAAGCCTCTTATTATACCACATCATTCACGGGTGAAGTATATTATTGTACCGGGTTGTTGAAGAGGCTAGCATTTTCATTTTGCTATGTAAACGAAAGTATGTTCTTGTATTGTTGGCAAACCCTATTAAAATTGGAACCATTTCAAAAGCGACATGGTGCACTGGGGGTTGGTGTATTTCCAGGTATATCCACCCTTTAATTGACAACTGATCAGGCTTTAAATCCACGCAAATGCTCAAGAGTGCTATGAGCACCTTCTCCAATATCAATACGTCGCTGCATTGTACAATCGTGACAAAATCGCCTGCAGATGAACATACATCTTAAAATACTCAATGATAGAGTTAATCAGGATATCCTGATTTTTTATTAGATGTATAAAGCAGATGTTCTGATTTTTTTCACATTTATTGTAAAAATATTGGGGGTTTTTAGAAATTAAATTCTTCATTGTATTAGTTAATCTTGAATTTTCCTTCAAATCTGATTTTTTTTGACTGGGTATCCTGATTTTTCCTTAAACCATAGTGGCAGGTCTGATTAGATACATTACAAACCATTCACTAACTTAAACGTCATTCTAATTTTTTGAGTTGAAAAACCATTATATAATAATTGACATTGCGTCTCATCGCTCGCTTTCTTTGTTCACCAATCGGCAGCCTTCCTGACCCTGAGTTTCGTCTTGCTGCACACGTGCTGGGGGGTGATCTTCTTCGATGCCCTGGACAGGAAGAACTACCCCTTGATCATACTGGTCGTCTTCTCCCACCTTCTGGTTTCCAGTTTGGTGAGTTAAAACCGGGGTGGGACTCTTCCTCAGAACAGCTGAAATCCTCGGAAATTAACTCTCCATGCCTCGTAAATCCAGCTTATCAGCAGAACCGAGGAAGAAGCAATTGACTGCAGCATCTTCAAGATGGTTCTAGTGTTCCATGTCACTGCCAAGGGTTCTCCGGAGCTCGCAGTCCCAATGCTTTTTCAGACAGAACACAGCTTTTAACAATGTGAAGAAATACATTGTATATCATCACTAGCAATTAATTTATGGCTTTAACAATTGCATGCAAGCTATTATAGATCTCTTTTTATGGTATAATTGTTTGGGTTAAAATGATATTTTTATACATTGTATCCTATACTAAATAATATTAGATCTATATATATATCTATTTTCCGCGCTTTGTCTTTCATCACCTTCCTCTGAAAAGACATCTCGCGAAATAGACTTCCTCTTAAATGGTCCAAAGCGAGTTACACGCGTCGTTAAAAGATAAAGATGGATTTTTAGTCCATATCTTTGTTTGGATGCCAGCTCACAGCCCTGTACGAGAGATGCCAACTATCTCTCTTTTGGAGGGACAGTTCCTCAAATTAACTCAAAAACAGCATTTGTCCCTCCTAAATATCAGTTGTCCCTCGATTCATTTTTTTTTTTTTTTATCCATGCAGTTCAATTAATTCTCCTGAAGAATTTACTCTTCATTAACTAAGTTCTATAGTTGTTGAACAAAACTATTTGTTTTCACTATTTGCATTATGGACAAAAGTTGTGGCTGCAAGTTTGGTACAATATGTCCCTCTTTTTCTTCACTTGTCCCTCCAAATCCTCACATTTGTCCCTCTTTTGGCTCCTCTGTAGTTAACATCCCTGCTGTATATCATTTATCCCCCAGCAGGCTGTTTCATTCCAAAGTCCTTCTTAACTTTCTCAGGAGCATACCGTAGAGACACCTGGGTGTTAGGCACTCCCTGCTAGCATTCTGAGAGGATCGTTTTCTGCTTATAGCTGTGTACTCAATCACATTTCAGTGAACTGAAGCAGTTGGAGTCATTTTCTAGCTCAATGTGTAGAGTGCTCTCTCTTTGTGGGGAGGCGGAGGGTGCAGACGCTTAGTTCGCGGGTTCGAGCCTTACTGCTTGTGTCAACATTTTTTATCGGCCTGTTCCTATGCACCTTTCTTGTCTTTGTTCATACGGGGCTGTTCAATTACTTTGTCTGACGTATACCTAGCAGTGGTGGTGGTGGTATTGGCAGGAGTAGGAGTAGTAGTAGTAATGGCTAGGCCTGGGCGGTATTGAGTACTCGGTATCAATACCTTCGATGTTTTGATATACATCGTGGCATCGAGTACTCGTTCAACTGATACCATGATACCAACTGATACCATGATACCTCTAGGAAAGGCCTGGCCTGCACCAACACAATAAAAGTATGCCAGATTTTTTAATGCTATAAAACGCGAAGCCCTTGAGACTTGCCAATATGCTTATCTGGCATCTGGTAACTTTCGATGACAAATCTAGGCAACCCCTCTCTCCTTCAACCCCTTGTTGTTTCCCCTCCCCCGCCCCATCCCATGCTTTCACGTCTGTCACATCTCACTGGCACTACGATATGACCACAAGAAGTTAGCTTCTCCTGCTCCATACAGACAAGAATTGGGTACATCTGTAGTTGTAAAATCTGCTTTGCATTGATGACTTCCAGTCTTTGTGTCGATGCTTACAATACAACCAAGTAAATTCAGCTCATGATAATTACCGTATTAACACACTTCACATCACAGTGGAACGACTGTTTTCTTACACACAAACTATCTTTGTAGTCAGTTTGCATACGGGAATAGGCAAGGTTATCTTGCTACACATGCCGGTACAACAGACCTGTATGGACCACAATAAACTATAAAGTAGCATCTCAAGGTCCATACAAACCAACAGGCCTAGTTTTTACTTTTATTTTCACAGCATGGTGACACTAACAGGTTGATCCTTTCTTCAATTTCAAGCTTTAACACTTTTTCTGCAACCAACGAGTACAGGCATCAAGGGACCAGAAACTAGTAAATGATGGATTCCAGCTGAGTTTGATATGATTGCAATTCAGAGATCAAGGTGGTTACCTCACCCAAGTTTTTTGTGTTTTATTCATGTAAAGCAGAGTATCTTATAAAAGTAAGATCTCCAACAATCCTTCGAAAAGACCCATTACTAACCTTTCGAATGGGCAAATCCAACACAAATTCTTCAACAGCATGGATATCAGGCATGATTCTGTACTGGCCATTTGGCTTGTTTTTGTCAGAGCAAATCTTTGCCAACATTGTGTTTGGAGCAATGCCTGTTAGAAAAACAGCGTTAACAGTAAAATGTAAAGTGACGACAAAATTTCTAAACAAAAGTTAACAAACCGGCATCCTAATCTAAAATTAATGTAACAAGGAAGAAAAAGTAAAACAAGTTTTATCGTGAGAGCATAAGAAATGGCCCTTTTTCTTAAATCTTATTTATGCACTGTATATGCGGATTATCAACTTTGGCTGTCCTCCATCCTGAAGCAAACGTATCTTAATTTTACATGACTTCTTTGCAAAGCATACAGACAAACTAAAATGCATGTTACAAAACACAACCAAAGTGAGCATAAAAAACACCTCTTTCACTTGGTAATCACACCTATGAAAAGAGGAAACTTGTAGTAAGGACAACATAGTACCATGTTTAGTATGTGTCCATCAAAACACAGAAAAATAAAAGAATACCTGCACTAGCAGTGAGGAAAGTGCGCTGCTCTATTCTATTCCTCATCTCAAGAACAGCATCCTCTATGGTCAGACCATAAACTTTAAGGTAATAGCTTGGTAAAATCCTCTTGCATTCATCACAGACTTTTGGAATATTCTCCAGGGCACTTTCTGAATTAAAGTCATTCACAAAATTATGCAGCTCCTGCTCCGAATTGGACGAAAATTCCTTCATTTCAAAGAAATACGGCAAAATAACACAGTTAAGATCACAGAGGCACTCGGGATCTGAAGGTACATTCCCTTTGTTCTCATCTGACTCCTTAGGTGAGCGAAGGATAAAAGTACGAGCTGATGCAGGTGACTGCGCTCTGTACTGCAGGTGTGGCCCAAAGTCCAGATATGCTTCGTCCAGACTCATGGGACTGAAATTTGGATCGTACACAGCCAAAACTTGACGAATGTCTTGGCTGACAGCGGTGTACTTTTCAAAGTTGGGGCTGACCATGACCAGGTCAGGGCAGAGCTTAAGACCGATGAATCCGGGCATGGCAGCTCGCACTCCATATTTCCGTGCCAAATAATTTGAAGTGCTCTGAAATGATATAAAGGAGAGTATTTTTTGCTTTAATAGCCAGTTAAAATAAAAACAGATCGACTTTATTCATAAAAATAATCTACCAGTCGTCAACATGCCCGAAACATGAGTTTAAGTAACCTATGCCACATACTAAAGCTTTTTTCTGAAATTTACATCACCAATCATTTTCAGTCATCCTAACATGAATCAAGGTGTTATAACTTTGTCACTGGTAATGGAGTATGAGAGGACCTGAGGAATTTTATAATATATATATAAGGATGAATAAACAAGTGGTCCTTGATATATTCTTTTTTTATTTGCCATGAACTTTTGGCTTTAAAGTTGTAACTGTTTAACACAAAAAAGTAAATTGTTATTTGCAAAATATGCCGCCAAGCCGACAAATTGGAAAGTGCTCAAAATAGGTATCCAGCCAAATCAGCTTACCAGCATCCCCATGCCTCCCACAGCCATCGGCTTGTTTTTCAAAGCCGGGTTATCCCGCATTTCCACAGCGGCATAGAAGGCATCCATGTCAACGTGGACGATGGTATGGCTCAGGTCTCTCTGCTGCAGCAACTTTTCCATTAAAACGTCAGCCTGTAATAAAATCATGCTCATAAAGCATTTTTTTACAGCACAAAACATCTGCTTATATAAACAAGGCTTTAACATGCAAATATCAATTTACGCTTCTAAAACAAACTAAAGGAAAAAGCTACTGTGTTGAAGTAGTTTATAAACAGTGTTTTAATGATCTTACTATTTTCAAAAACATTACCTTATCGCCTTGATTGCTTTATTATCAAGTTGAATTATATACAGCACACTACAGTTTCAAATGATTGTAGGAAAAGGTATGATAAACATTAAAAAGTCATTTTTACAACAGCTACAGCCCTTTTTTTTTTTTAATGATTACCATGACAGAAACCAATGTTCTTAATACAAGAGCAAAGGTGTATCATAAGGTAAAAGAATATAAATTTTATCACCTGATGTTGCCCATCTTTCAGTTTCTCCGCATTTATACAACTGGCCAATATCTGTTGCTCCCTGATCCTTTCGTTTAATTGCTCTTCTTTCTTCATTTCATTCTCATAAAATTTTGAACCTGGAAATAATAATAAAAAAGCATCAGTAAACATACAGTCCATCTTGACCACATTGGTCAATCAAAATCCCTTGGAAATAAGGCAATTAGGGGCAGTCGACAGTTTTGGATACATTTTATTGGGTGGGTGGGTGGGTGCATTAATGCTTAATGATCAATAACATGAAAATTATTAACGTATTCAATGAAACGTATGAAAAAATATCCCTTATGAAGTCAAAACATGTTTGGCTGGTGTGCGAGTGTGTTTCTGCAAACAGGCTCTGCAGAGGAATGAAGCCAATTAGGTGATAATCTTTAAAATGAAATATTGACTCGAATACAGCACAAACGCTGCGAAATTGTTTTTACTCACATTTCTTTAATTTGTTTTTCACAAGTCATCAGACCTCACCCCGAATGATGAATCCTTAACAATGACTTTTTAATACTACCACTTTATATAGCAAGGTGATACCAGGAAAAATTTATTTAAAATTGATTTAGTTCTTTCGGAGGGTACGTAACCTGCATGAAATTATAACAATATAACTGGATTTGCGATTTGATCCCCGTCTTCCTATGACAACTTTCTGCACCTGATTTAATAAGTAAGGAGATGGCCAGTTTAAAATTGTTTCCTATGCCAAAATATTGATCTAAACTATTAAAAATAAAAGTGTGATCTATAGTATCGAGCCCAAGCTGTGAACAGATAGCTCAAAGCACTCCACAATTTGTAAACTATTCTCTCTCTCTCTGTTGATATCATCTTACTTTTTCTGGTGTAGACTGCGATTCTACCCTAGTTAGTTTTGATTACACATTTAAGGGTAACTGAAAAGGCTAAAAAAAATTATAAAGGCATAAATCTATGATAGCTTTAAATAAACAAATTTTAACTTTACAATGAAATGGGAGGTGAAATGAAGGATTTATTGAAGTTGGCAAAATCTTCCAGATTATTACTTTGATCGCAAAATCATCAATATCACAATACAATCTTATAATGGTTCATATACACACAGGATAAATGTATAGTGCTAATAGTTGGAAAGTAGAGGCAAAATTACCTTTAGAAGCATTATATATAATTTGGTTGATTTTCTCCTTGTCCAAACCCTCCATTCCAGCCTTATTATCGTTCAAGGCCATTCTGCTCATTAATGATGATCCTTCAAGTGGTGCCTCCGAGGCAGTTCCCTGCATGGGGTTTCCAGACGCCATTCTGTAATTCTTGTAACAGATGTTCCAGAGCCGTCAAATGTTGAAAATAAAATACAAAAATGTATAAAATACTGCGGCAATGTAAGAAAATTTAATAAGATCATCGAAATCAATTGGCTTTTTCAAAGATAACAATATCTAAGTAAAAAATAAAAATATCTTTTTTTTAATCAACCATGCCTAGAAATCAAGGAGAAGTTTTGATGTACATGTACATGTACTAATTTTATAAGGTGGCTTCAACTTAATTCAATGGTGCCCTTGAAAACACATCATTAAATAGTCAAACCTGACTATGCCAGCCACTAAGTTGCAGGCATATAAGTGGCTGTTAGGGGAAGGTGGCGTTATCAACAACATTGGATTCATAGAGGGAGGGAGGGAGAGAGGAAGGGATGGAGAAAGAGAGAGAAGGGAGAGAGACAGAAAGAGACAGACAGGCATTTATAAAGGGGGAGTGAGGGAGGGAGAGAAAAGAGAGATTGAGAGGAAGGGAAGAAGGAAGGGAGAGTGTGTGCGAGAGAGGGGGGAAGGGAGGGAGACAGAGGAAGAGAGAGAGAGATAAACACACACACACACGCACGCAGGCAGCAGGAGAAATACCATATCCCGGAGCCACTTGTGTCTATCTAGACCTAGATCTAGATGTCTAGATCAAAATCTAGAGCAGGACAAATTCAACACTGGAGCCAGTCCACGCACGGGGTGTGTTTGCTATCGCTTAATAAAACTAAAACTATGCAATGACTTAGTTCTAGTTCTATATTTAAGATTCAGCAACACTAACGGTTGATTATGAATCTGGTTAAAGTGTATGGTACTAGATCTAGATCTAGATTAAGATCTAATCTAGATCTTCTTCTTCTTCTTTCCTTTTATGCCCACGATCTTGATTTAAATGATCATTATGGCATCTAAAGG
>JAUEKT010304892.1:0-10983 GCA_031762655.1 Doris verrucosa | reverse complement strand
CGGTGGAATGCGTCTAATTTCTCTTCATCTGTTTTTGTTAGGGCCCATGTAGCGCTGTTGTATAGGAGTATGGATTTCAACATGGCGGTCACCTGTTGGCATTGAGCTCCCGGCTCAATGAAATCGTCTAACACTCTTGATTCTTCTGGATCTAGATCTACATCCAGAAAATTTGTTAAAATTAGGATATCAACAGAAACTTCAAAATAGATCTAGGTTAGATCTCTAATCTAAACGTCAATAACATCAGATCACAATCACAATGATAGAAAAGATTTCCGTAGTCGGGGTAGACCATGATTAGATCTACAGGGCGTTAGTGATACATGTAGATCTAGTACTTATCCCATACAGGGATAAAATAGGGTTGGAGGTGGGGACGGGGTTAAGGATCAGGTTGGGGTTAGAGATCGGGTATAGTAGGGCTTGGGTTAGGGATAATAACGCTGGGGTTAGGGATAGGGATAGCAAATCGGAAAAATACCTTGAGATGAGAATAGATATGAGAGGCTTGTTGAGGCGTGTGTGACTGATTTGGGTAGGACTTCTGAAGTCGGGGCGCCCTTGATTTTGGGACTCCTTACCCACTGCGGTGCCGGCTCTTTTGTCAAGCCACTAATAGGCCCCAGTATCATTTGTCTTCATTTCAACATTACGTATAAATCATCGGATGTTTTTAGTTTAGGGGGGGTCCGGAGGGCAGGGGACACAAGTTTAAGCTCAGCAAGGAAAGGTGTTCTCTCAATCTCAGACAGAACTTTTTCTCAATAAGAGTGGTCGAAAATTGAAATCGCTTGCCAGCAGATGTTGTCAATGCCCCCTCATTGCAGACATTCAAGTGTCGCCTGGATGTATTCAGTGCTATGGACAAATATTGTGTCTAGTTAGAGTTTTTGCTCTTAGCGATGCCACCCTCCATCCATATCAGGGCATTTGCTCAGATTGAATGTTATGAAGTATAAGGTTTTTTGGGCTGCACGAGAGCAGATAAAAGGCTTTTAGCCTAAGTACATCGGTGGCCTATATCATATCATATCATATCAAAATGAAATGGCCAGCATAATTAGCTGCAACTCCTATCATTTATTACCCACAATCTGCATATAATAAACAAAGCAGCAGAACTAATGAAAGTTATACAATATTACAGTGAATCTATTTTTATTTTTTATTCCAACAATCTAACAGTGGAGTTTATTTTTATTTTTTCTTCCAAACAGAGAAGAAGACAACCATGGCAACTCCAGCAAGTCAAGAAGGAGATGCAGAAGTCATCACTGCCAGGCGCACAGAGTCACTTGATGCTCCTCACATCATCAAGCTGGTGGAATCTTGGACTGAAAAGTTGTTTGGAAGAGTCAATGTAGTCAATGTCATGTAAGCTTCTCAAAGTTTACCTTTATTTCAATAAGCTAATTCCTATTTGTTTACTATACTGTGTAATATAAAATACATGACTATATAAAAGATGAAAGAAGACATTCATATTATGAAAAGAAATGTTTACGATGAGTATCTGTTCCTTATGTCATAAAAAAGACAAATGTTCTTGATGGTAAATTTTCTGATGGGAAGCTACATAATTGGGTAAGGAAATTTATGAAGGGGTTCAAGATTTCTTCTCAGACAATCTACAAATGAGTAAGCTTTGTATGCTTTTGGAGGGTGTTTTATAAATCAGTGATAATCAAAGACATAACATTAAAACAGAAGACAGCCATGGACAATGCTGATAAATTTATGATTGTTTTTGACTGCTTATTTTTGTGCTGACTGTTCCCCAGGGAGGATGTCATTTAAACGGCAAAAGGATAGCCTACCGAGCAGTAGTTATTTTTTTAAGTAATCAGTCACAGTCTTTATTTCTACTGTTTGATTTTGGCAACTTTCAGGTTAAAAAATTGTTCAAGTACAGTGGAACCTCTCTAATCGGGATTGTAAATCCTTCCCGATTAGCCGGGTTTCCCTATTGCCTGGGGATCCTATGATTTTGACTTTTCCTCATCTTTTTGAAATATTTAAACCTCTCTAACAAACACAAGCCCCCCCATTGTTGCACCAGCGTTAAAAACACGTTTTATAGCTTTTTAGACGTTCATAATGCTCTATGAATTGAGATGCATCATGCTCCCGTAAAAATAGCAAAATTGATAATGCAATGAGGTTCTTACGAAACTTTATCTGAGATTTATGATGATAAGTGATAAATACAAGGTAAATGGCTAAAACAGAATTGAAAAAGTAATGTATTGGACCTACAAGATCGGGTCATTCATTGGACACTGGGAGACATGCAGATAAGCCTGTGCATGACGGGTTGTTATATTTCTAGGCGTGTCTACCCTGTGATTGACAGCTGGTCAGGTAAGAAGGAAAGACTCTCGGATCCATACCAATTTTGTGATTGACAGCTGGTCAGGTAAGAAGGAAAGACTCTCGGATCCATACCAATTTTCAACTTTGCCGTAAGCACCGGCCGCCTCCAGTGTCAACACCTCGGTCATTGTGGTATGGATGAGGAGTACAGCCCCCTTTCCAGATTTCACACCTATTACCCGTGGTCAGCGTGTTACACATCTACAGTCGGCATGATGCATGGGCAAGGAGTACAGCCCCCTTTCCAGATTTCACACCTTATGGGAAAGGGATGACTGGTCCGTCAGGCCTATGGTCAGCATGTCTGGCTATAGTCGGTGTGAAGTGATTATTAAGTCTCAACACATTAGAACAGCTTAACAAATGCCTGCTAGCTGATTTTTGAAGTGAGACCGAAATGGTATAGGGAATGAGTGGTGAAAGGGACACAAATTTGAAAAAAAAGCCGCTGATAATTTAAATGATTTCGCCAATTCTTTCCCGATTAGCTTGGGACCTTTCCTGATTACAGAGGTAAATTAAAGAGAAAAAATTCCGTTCCCAGGGATTTCTTCCCGATTTGTCGGGTTTCCCGATTACCAGGGTTCCCGATTAGAGAGGTTCCACTGTATACAACGTAGAGTCAATAGTCTCTTTTGATATAAAGTTGAAGGTTAAAGATTATATCCTTAGTATATGGAGCATGTGATGTGTTTGCTTCCTTTTCCTCTCTTCCTAGTGAGAAGGCAGTCTTGGCTATTACTCTTTGCAATAAAGATGAGGAAATCATGGGCCATGCCGCCTTCTTGGATTACCCAAACCTTGACGATGTGGACTCTTCTGACTGGGAGAACTGGTTCCAAGCCAAATACAATGCATCTCAAGTATGTTGATTCAGTTTGCAGACTTCCATCCTGTTGTCACAATTTCATTAGGTCTTTTTATTTATGTGGAGTATTTTGAATTTTTGGTGATTTTTTTTCCATTTTTGTGACATTAGATAATTTAGTAGTTTGCAACATTTATAAATGTAATTGTAAAAAATGAAAAGACTGAGTTTACGTCTGTGTCTGTTGTAGTATGGTCAATTATTTTAAATAGTATGTAAATATGTGAAATTCTAAGAATTGTCAACAAAGTTGTTTTGGTTTTTTTTAGTTAAAACATCAAGTGCCTTTTACAAATTTTCCCGTATTTTCAGGTGACCTCCTTAAATACCCTATTCCTGCATTACTTTGTGGCTAAAAAGGAGTATGCTATGGGATGTGCGCAGGAAATCATCCGCACAGCATTCAACGCAGTGCCTGATCTTCATTTTCTTTTCTTGGCTGTTCCAGTGGGCTCATTTCCAGGTCTGTTTTTGTTATTTTATAAGCAAACACAATCTTGCTCATTTACTAGCTCAATAATTGGATTTTAAGATCTTTAGTAGCTTCTTTATTTCCTTCCAAAAGCATCTGTTCCACCTTCCTTATAATGTTCTCTGACATCAGGAGTTTCTTTTATTTATTGAATTCTTTCCTTAGATCCTTCACTAGCCCATGCATTCAAACCAATGGAAAAGAATGATAGCAGCCCTGGTACTTCAGAGAGCTGTGTTATGTTTGTTTGCAATCGTCATGACCATGTTCCAGTTCTTCACATAAGACAAGCTTAGTGAGTCCTCTTATTTAATGGAAAACCTTTGTAAAATATCTTATGTTTAAGTGTATACTCTGTAAAAATGACTTGATCTGCTTTAGAACAAAGCTCCAACTACAATGTCTCTATTTACTTTTCTTATTGTAAAGTATGAAAAGTTTTAACTTTTTTTAATGGTATTCATTCTACGTATTTTGAGTACAACTTAAGATCATGCTTTCATGAATCCTGGATCTTGTTTATTTCACAGTCCTCAACTGTATTTTAGTCCTTGTTTAATGCAAATCCAAAGTCATTTTTTCTTCTTCAAGCAAAACTGACAAATTCAATAAGATCAAATATAACTATCAATTGGCGTTAAAACTGTGTTTAGTTTTTATTTTATGATCATTTGTATGTGTCAGTTGCTATTTAAAGGAATCAATGACACAATGTCATAAACACAAACCTTAAAATCTTCATATGCTTTCCATTCTGATACTATGACGATAACATGATATCAATTTTCATAATCAGAGGAGAAAACTGCTATAAATGCTTACCGAGATTCATAATTTTATTCACCTGTACAGTGTGGAAGATCATGATGACCTGACTCCTATTTTCAACCGCCAAAGCAACATGCTTCAAAATACATATGGTGATTACTTTCTGGCAGAGCTGATTGAGGCTCAAGATTCAGACATGCAGTGCCTTGTATCTGAGGTACCTTTCTTATTTCTTAGATTTGAAATTGTAAATGACTTTGTTATGTATATGATACATTTCAAATTTAAAAAATGGTTTTATTTTTTAGTTTCAGCATCATTTATTATGTTTGAGAGTTGAACGCAAATTACATTTCTTTCTTTGTTGGAATTAATGTTAAAGAATGAAATGAATATAAGCCTTTGCATCCTCTGCAAAGTCTTGATGAATAATCTTAACTGGAAAGAAAACTATAGCAAAAGGTGGTGTAAATTTTCATCACTCAGTTCATATGCAAATTTTAAACTAAAATAGACAACAATCTGATTATCTGAGTGTAAAACTTGCTTTGTCAATAGTATCGACTTTAAACACAAATCTATACCCATAAGATTTATTATGCTTTCAATTAAATTTCAAAATCACCAGATAGAGAAGACGTCCTACGGGTTTATGAGCATCAGCTCTGACGTCAATCTTGACGTCCTCAATGAATGTTTTGAGTTGGTTCCATTCAACGGCCTGAGGAAGCCCCACCCTGATGACGTCACCAAGCCACTCCCTACGCCTCCTGCCACGCCATCCTCTGCTGGTGGCCCCGCTCCTGGTGAGAATTTCTTTTATTTAATTTATTTAAAGCCAAGAAGTAAAAATGTACATGGCATTAGCAGCAATTGGAGGAATCTAATGTAAAGCTGTTGGGGCTTCTAATCACCGGTGAAATCAAGGATATTGAAAAAAAGCTTCCGTGTTGAGAAAATATCAGGGAATATTGGGATTTTGAGGGCAAGCATCAGGGAAAATGAGTGGGAGAGGAAGACTTGTTCACTTTAAAAGTGAAAGGGGAAAGGATGTTTTATGGGAATTGAATATGGGGATAGGGATATAGTAGGGATGGAGGTGGAGGTAGTTGTAATTGAAATGAAATCATGATAATCTCAAATCTACATTATTTGGTGTATTTATTGGACTCACCTCTTGGATCTTATTTTTATCATATAGAGGTACGTTAGTGAAGTTATTTTAAAATGTGTGCTTGTAATAAGCTATTAAATTACAGTGTTACTGAAGAAAAGCAAACTTAAAGAAAATATTTTTGCATACTTTTGCATCTTCCTTTTCGTCCACCATGAAATAATTGAAAGTAGTCGATGAGAAAAACTTAAGGCATACATAAAAAAGAAATTGCAATTTTGCATCTTCACGTTTTAGAAAATCACTTCTTTTGAAAGATGGATTTGTAGTCTGTATCCCCTCGTAAATGCAAGGGCACAGACTATACATCATTTATCCCCCAGCAAGCCATTTTATTCTACAGTTCTTTTTAACTCCCTAGGGAATATACAGTTGAGCTGACTATAAGGCACTGCATACTTGTATTCCAATAAGATTGTTATCTGTCTATAGCCAGATACTCAATTACCCCTTAGTGAGTTAAAGAAATTGGAGTTATTTTCTTGTAAAGGAAAATATATAATGGTCAGGGAAGAGGCTCGAAACTGTCACCTCTCTGTCAGCAGTACAACGCTCTAACCACTCAGCCACCATGCCTCCAAGCATGATTCGATGATAAAATATGCAGGGGGAATATTGTCAACGAGTGAATAGATTATCACATATAGTTTGTAATAAGACATATCTTTTATAATTAAAATTGAGATTTAAATAATAAACAAGAGAATTAATGGCTTGTCTTTTTTGTTATTCTTATTATATCGAAGATCTGCAAAAGGCTGAAATGTAAAGTTTATTTCTGTTTTCCTTTGATGTCCTTTTATAACTTTAAGAAGAGTTATTATTATGTCTTCGTTCTTCTAAATACGATCTTAGATGAAATTGATCAAGAGAGGGCGTCAGTTGGATCCAAAGAAGCTGCAGAGGATGAAGAGGGCGGCAAGGAGGCCTCTACTGTGGAAGAAACTGTGCCAGAAAGCAGTCCTAAGGGTAGCAGACAAAGTTCAAGAGGTAAATTTATTCATTCTCTCATTATTCACGAAGTCACTGATACGTAAATATTTGAAATCAGATTTAAAGGAATCAAAAGTAAAAATAATGCTATTATAAGTTTATGAAAAAAAACCTATCCAAGTTCACATCCATTATTGTTCCAAAGTGTGTCTTTACAAAATCCCGTTCCAAACACTTTCTTTAATCACATCTTTATCCCCACCCTTATTCCTAACCCTGATCTCATCCCTATGCATATCCCCAGCCCTATCTCCCAATCATAGGACACAATTGAATACTCTCCATTTAGGCAGGTATATAAACTTCTGTATGACTTCCAATATTGCAGTAAATTTATGAAGACAAACACAATTGTATATTTAACATTATTTTGCTTTCTTTCTCTTCCAAATCTATGTAGCTGAGAGTCCTGCTGTCAGTGTCAAACAGAGACTCAGTGAGTCAGGGTCTCCAGCTCAATTGATTTCAGAGCCCTCGGAATTTTCTCAAGCTGTAAAAGAAACAGCTGAAGGACTAGATAAAGGGGTAAGAGTGAAGTAAAATCATAAAACTTTCTAAATGCTGTTGTTTGTTGTTGTTGTTGTTGTTATTTTGTTTGTGGTGGGTTTTTTTTTTGGGGGGGGAGAGACAGGCTTTTTGTCATTTTCCTTTGTTTTCTAATTAATGATTGCTTTTACAGCTCTCTATTGGAATTCATTGAATTATTAAACATTTCTTTTCCTCACTGGAAATTTTGATTTCCCTTAACAAAATTTAGTGTTCTGGAAAATGAACAAGAAACTTTGATGAATAAGAGATTCTTTTGATTTTCAATTCTCCTCATTTGATTATTTATTTGTACAATTTTCCCCTTCAGGTGAGCAATCTGTCCTGCTCCATTACTCCCAAAGAGCTTATGCCTCCAACTGAAAAGAGATTTGTGCCAACATATCATGGGGCTCCAAATGCTTTCAGCATTCAGCTGTTTTGTATTGCTGAGCAATATGAAATGAGGTATGTCAGTATTTAAAGCAAAGTCTCTATTTCTCTAATCAAATTTTCATTCACAACTGCATTCGCTTTTCTTTCTCTTGTTTCAAAAGGCATAACATTATGCTATATAATAAGTCCATGATTTCATTAGCCTTATTATTAATTATGCTTTCATGGTTTTATTAGCTTTAAGATAATTATGCGTTTTGACTTAAATCTGCAGATACATACAACTGAAAACTTTAAATAGCAATCAGGAACCACATTGTGAAGCTATCTTTCAGATGTTATCTCAAGAGTAAGACATATAAATTTTTCTGAACGCAGCAGTGGTTTTATGTTACTTTTTTTCTACACCCTGCTCCCCTTTCTGTTCATTCCAGATCCTGCGATTTCCTCCCAAAAGCATTCTCAAAGTTTCCTGACAGGGATTTCTGCATAATCACTGTACCTCATATGGTTCCAGAGTTTCCTCTTCTACAAAACTTTGTGGTGAGTTTGAATTTGAATGCAAAGGCATTCCTCTACCCCAAGGAGAAGCAGGATTAATTTTCTTCGTCATCCAAGTTATCATTACTTAAAGAATAAGCATCTTAATAGAGTTATGATTTTGAAAACGATGTTCCCATCTTTTTACCCCAATGGAAAATGAAGCAGGGCTGCCATATAATCGGTAAAGATGAGCTCACTAGATTTATACAATTCATCACATTAGTGTGCCATAATTGAAGTTGTTATTTTCCTTACATAACAATCTGTAACTGATTAGCAATATTTTGGGATATAATCAAATTTTTGGTGTATCCTATCCTTTTACTAATCTTTATTGAATAAGTGTGACTATGGACATTTTCTTTCAGAGAGGAACAAATACCATTCATTTTCTATTTTGTCTTTTTCTTTATTAATACTCAGAAGAATGCAAAACTTTTCAAAATATAAAAATGTTCCATTTTTACCTTCACAGAGAGTAACTCCAAAATGTCCCAGTGTCATGTCTCAAGAACTGTATGTTTTTCATAGATCTGGACTGCTGAAGTAAGCAAACTGAGAATAAAATGCTGTTTGACCTTAATGACTGTAAATAGTAAGAATGATAGAAAGACTGTGTCAAATATGCAAAATTGTTTGAAAGATTAATTTTTGTGTTTTTAAATATTCTTCATTCTACAATAAACAGAATATAATCTAGCACATTATTAATCTTCACAATGAAAGTGTTTTCAATTAATATGTTTGGTTTTGTCAAGGTCCTTGAAGTTCTAATATGAAATAATTTTTGTGACCATAAATTTACCCAAATCTCAAAAACTATATAAGAATATTATATTCAGTCACGATGAGATAAACCATGGGAGGCGATGATAGAGGAAAGGAGGAGGGGAGGGGGGCATTGATGCACTAGTTTCACTCTAATGTGTTTGCAATATGCTTTTATTTCCTTTATTTTGTCATGCAAGAGAAATAAGATTATATTGATCAAACAGTTAAACAGCAACAAATTATGCTTTTTGCACCTTTCATTTCAAAAGGAACTTTCGGGTTCGAAAAGCTTGCACTAAGGACTTGGCAGCTGTTGAAAATCTTGTAGAGACCATTGAAATGAAGGAGAACATCATTGAAGACTTGAAAAGTTACAACAGTGCAAGGAGAGACAAGGTACCCTCTTATGTATTATCATTTTATTTTTATGATATAATTCCTCAAATAGTCTGATATTGAAGCCCTGTTTCCTTATTTTTAGTGTGATCCTTGCTTTTCTTAAATTAATTTTTAATAATACCTTCAATATTTATTATTTTTTAATTTGCTAACATTTATTTCAGGATGGAACGCATATCAAAGCTTTTGTTGCTGAGTGTTATGAACAGATAGTGGGAATTTCCATTGTGAGGACTGAAGAGGTAAAGTATTAAAAGATGTGAAAATTAGGCGTGCATGAATGAAAACACATGATACATTGCTGAATAAAGGATGGATACCTAAAACTTTAAAATGTTTCTGTCCAATCTTATTTTCTTTCAATGAGGCCTTTTATTTTGCATTTAATGTTCCTATTCATTGTACATGGCCGTTTAAATTGAACTAGTTATGTGCGAATATCTGGGGTGCATTTCAACCCTTATCTTTCTTTGCCAGTCAATCTGGGAAGCGTGTTTGGTACTGGCGTGCCATGTCACATATAAATACAACATAAGAGAAATAATTTCTTGAACAATGAAAAGGCCACTTGGATAATTCATGTTTTAAAACAGTTTGATTTGTGAATTTCAAATAGTTTATGTAAAGGTGATGTATATAATTTATAGTTTGTTTGTTTTTTCAATTTAATTTTAGTGATATCAATGTGTAATTACTCATTATGGGATTGACACTGATTTCTATATATCAATGTTGTTTTTCTCCCATGCAGGAAATTGAGTACATCCGCTCCCATTACAATGTGGAAGATTTCATTTACTATAATCACCACAGAAGGGAAGACCACGGGCACTTGCATCATTTTGTCCTCAACCCAGTGTTTGCTCACCTTACAAAGCATTTCTTCAAAGTGAGCAATTTTGGAGTTTTCTTTGTAATATTGAAATCAGTTTCACTGTCTGTCTCTTTTTTGTTAGATGAAGACAAGGGAATGAATGAAACGGAAATTGTTTACGTTTGTGTGTATCTGTGGATATGTGTATGTGCCCATGTCTGTATTATACGGGAAATGTAGTGAGGAGGAAGGATTGTTTTGAGTTTCATTGCCTGTTTTTTGTTTAAGCACATAATTTTGTTGTAGATGACACTATTAAAAGATTAGCATAAGTGACATTTAATAAAGAGACACTTATGACTTATGCTAGTATGTATTATCGATGACAATTTTATTCCTCAAATCTTTTCCTTTCTCTTGAGGCAAGTGAAAGTTTGCTCACATAGTAGTTGAAAACACATTTAACCATCCCTCTGCCAAGCGGTTATTTATAATTGTCAAGTCCTGAAAAAGAGAAATGTTCTTGACATGACAGAAGGTTAATTATAAGTGGATCATTGATTTATATCAAGTTGTATGAGAAATGCTCACCAACTTTCAATCACTGTATCATCTAATGGAAGATTCATGTTTGATTTCACACAGGAAATCCTCAGGCTGGCTCAGAAAACATGTCTGTACTACCCTTTGTGCCCACCCTTTACTTCTAAAAATGTGAGTTGATGAACGCAAATAACGTCATATTTACATTTCAAACATTAAGTTATTGTTATCATTATCATTACCACCAACCTTATTATTATATTGCTACTACTACTACCACTACTACTACTACTACTACTACTACTACTACTACTACTACTACTACTACTACTACTACTACT
>JAUEKT010304782.1:0-10986 GCA_031762655.1 Doris verrucosa | reverse complement strand
AGGGAGGCTTTAGAGAAGAGAAATTTAAGCTTTGTAGAGGGAAAGAGAAAGTGTCAGGACAGGGGAGTCTGGAGGGGAATTACTTTGGGCATCTGATCCCATACACCGAAAGGTAATTTGGGTTTCTCGACAAAGAAAGAAAGAAAGAAGTTATGGATTTAGCCGAAAATCTGGGGTCGCCGTATGAACAGCACCCCCAAATGGGACAATCACACTGTTCCCCGAAGGGATTCGAACTCACTACCTCCCGCATGCAAACCCAGTGTTAACCATTAGACCCTGACGACTGACAACATAAGCCCCCCTTTATGTCTATTACTTTTTGAGTTCGTTGTCTTTTTTGTTTCCCTTTTTCTCAGCCTGGATAACTGGAAATCCTTACAACCCCCCAAGTCCACTTTGCCAGTTGGGCTGGAAATGTCTTCCCCACTAGTCACACCCACCTCGCCTCCGTACTACATGGAAGAGGATGGGGAGGGGGAGGAGGAGGATGAGGAGGCCTGGTCATCGGGCGAGTTTTCAAACACGGACGATGAGAGCGCTGACCAGTACATTCCAAAAATCGAGGTGAGACTGAGATCAGAATGTGTGTAGCCTGTACCTGAGATCACCATTATGGTGGACGGGGTTTTTCTTCAAACAAACAAACAAAATAGCCTGTACACATACGTTGGTGTCATTCTGTAAACGCAAAAGCTCAAAAAGGGAAATCGTGTCCGGGAGACGAAAAGCGTATCAAAACTTTACGTTTGATTGATTAATATCTGAATATTTTTAGTACTTACCCCGGTAATAAAGTTCCTTCTAGGCCTTGACAGACCCAAAGAGCCAAAGCTTATCCCGGTTTCTGTAGCGTTGAGCGGAACAGATGATACAAGATAATCCCCTGGACAGGATGCTAGTTGATCGCAGGTTTTACTCATTTACACCTGAGTCGAGGAAAGCAATTTGAGTAAATTCTTCTTGCCCAAGAAAAATACACGATTCGAACCTCGTATCGCTCAGTCGGCAGTCTGATGCCCTAATCACTCGGCCAAGGTGCCTCTAAACGTACTTAAGAACAAACCAATGACCCAAAACTTGGAAGCTGTTGATTGAAATGGAGATAAACGAAATGGCTTTGAGATTGATTTGTTATCTTCTTAGCATATCCAAATCCTAACATTCCCACCAGCCATTATCTGTGAATATCCTGCAAACTTTTTTCCCCCATAGCGAATTGATCTTTTTTTCATAAAATCTCTTTTCATCTCCCCTCCCATGTGAACAGCCTGCGAACTTTTTTTCCTTGTAGTGAATTGAGTATTGTTTTCACAAAGTCTGTTTTCTCCTCCCTCCTTCCCATGTTCCTCCCCTCCCTCCGCAGCCTTCCTACAAAGAGCATTTTATCTCCCTTGGTGACTACGACGTGGTGGACCCCAGCGATTTGGCACTGGCCGAGGGTGACTGCGTGGAGGTGATGCGGGTGGGGCAGAACGGCTGGTGGTTTGCCCGCCACCTGGGCAACGGGCAAGAGGGCTGGGTCCCTTCCACCTACCTGGAGCCCATCTCCAGGGTCTCCTCCTTGTATTCCAGTTCAGGTGAGACGCGAGACACGAGTCAGGTCGTTGTGCTTTAATTGAGTGAGTTGTTTTGCTAATACTGTTGTGTGATAGATTAAAACGCGTTACTTCACAGTGCTGTCATATGCCACTGTGCATCAAAGCAACTCTCAAAGAGTGTGAAAGTTTAACAAGAGCCCTCACTTCCTTTAACCGCAATGGTATTTTGCTGTGCGCAACAAAGGTGTGCTTGGCGTGTATCTCTTCTAAACCAAAGAGCATTAAAATAACCAAGAGCATTCATTTTCCTTACTGAGTGGGGTAAAGCGTGCCGAGCGTGTATCTCTACTGAGCGTAGATAGTGGGGGGTCACTCTTGTTACCTACACACTCTTTTATTTACACACTAAGGACGTGTTGGCTGGGCTTCACGGAGACATTGAAGTGGTCTCTCTTGTTAAACTTTCACACTCTTTGACAACTCCCCACGAAAGGCTCTGTACGCAGGGTATTTTACCGCAGGTATTTTTGTTTCTATCCAAGGCTGAGTGTTGCTAACCCACTGTTAAAAGTTACATTTGTACCATTTTATTTACTTTATCTGGCATATTCGTACATTATTATTACTTTATACGCTTTTTCAGCATAACCTGAGTTGAAACTATTTAACAAAATACCGTAGTCATTGTTTTCACTGATTCTACACAGATCCACATTTTGTGAGCGTCTTTTTCGAATTGCACACTTTTTTTTTTTCAAAACCGTTCACACTTTTTGCATTGAAGTGAATGGCAGTAAACCTATCTTTGTCAAAACATTGTTCAATTTTTATTCATTAATTTCTCTTATTATTTTGTTTTTGTTTATATGATTATTGCAACTATTTTTGCTGTGCTGGAAACTGCTAGACTCAACTGAGAAACCTATTACCATATCCCCAGCTTCCCCACGTACTCTCCTTATTTCAACAGACTTTCATTCTTCGTTTATTTACATGTGTTCGTGCTATTTCTTTAGCTTTAATTTACACAGCGTTTATCATTTTATATTCACATTTCAAGTTAGGATGTGATAGCTATTATGCTTATTTCTACTTGTGTATGTATAACTTATAGATTTATATGTATGTGCATAACTACATCCAGACGTGCATGTGAACATTTTCTCAATCTCTTCGTCTCTTTTGCAAAGCTATTATGATGTTATGTTTCTATTTTGTTGAACATCTTTTGAAAATCGCCTCTTATTTCATTGCCTGTTGTGTCTTTCTTTCCAAACTCATAGGCCCAGATTTCGTTTCATATTTTATGTTAATTGACTGTTTCTGTACGTGTTCTGTAGGTTTTCGCATTTAACGTGAGTATACTAGCCATTATGTAGTTAAAGAAGGATGTTTTGTTTATTTTCTTTTTATTTTATGGGTTTTTGTTTTTTTGTTTTTTGGTTTGTTTGTTTTTTATCTTCATTTTGACTTTGCATGTGTAGCAATAGCTTAGTTCATGCATGGTCGCAAAAACTACCTAATGGCCTTTTTGCTTCTTCTTTACTTTTTTTTAAAAATATGCATATAACATAGATTTTTAAAATTGACTTTGACGTATACATTTCTCTTATCTAATACTCTCTTTTGTATTTACCATTTTACTAACCAACTCCAACAGAAAAGAAATTCTAGCCTTTCTTGTAAACTAGCATGTTTGCAGGTTTTGAAAATGATGACTTCATTCTACTTCTTTCCTATCAGAGCTATATATTATCAAAATTGCATGTAATAACTGAAGGCTTAACTTTTTCTTATGCAATTAACGGCCAATGAACTAATCGTAAAGCTTCATAGGAACAGGAGCTCAATCAAGTAAGGTGAAAATAGGGGATCGTCTGAAAGAAAAGTCTTGAGGCAAAAATGGACTTGAACCTGCAAACTCTGCAACCGCATCCATCTTCCAGCAAGAAATGTTTCTCACTCAAAAGAAGTGAAGTCAGATTCCTTGGCTCTGTACTTTTTTTTTTAATCGTAAAAGCAGCGTGTGCTAATGCATGATGTGGGTTCGATTCTGTCGATGCCCACAAAGATACTTCTACTTTTTGTACTTTCTGTAGTATGGCGTTAGTTCCTTTGGAAACTTTCAGAAATGGGTTTTATTTTTCATAATCGTATTCAGTACCACTACTTTTGATTTACCTTAAAAGTTTTGTTTTTTTTCAACTTAAAATGGTCAATGTTTATGATTTAAAAAAAGAATGTAGCCTAATCATTCAAATTCAATACTGCTTGCCTTACATAAAAGGTCAAATTTTGCGTCTTTCAGTACCACATTGTCATCAAAAGCGTTTAAGTAGAAGAGGCATTATTTCTATAAGGGATCTCTCTTTCTTGCATTAGTTCAAAACTATTAGTTTTATTAGCATTATGTTTGTTTAGTTATGGTCCTAACTTTTGAACCTGACAAACAACTGAATGACAAATATGCCCTGTATCATCAGAGGCATAAACAGAGTTTATTTCAAGGAGATTGACGAAACGACTTCCACCTCGGGAATACATTTATTACTTAAATAATGTTTGTTTAATTTATATTACCTGTATATTATGAGAATTGGTTATTGTTTAATTTATATTACCTGTATATTATGAGAATTGGTTATCATGTTTTAGAAATGCAATATTGAGTTTCGTTTGTTGTTGTTTTTTTCCCATTTTTTCATTTGCTTGTCTCTCACCCTTTCACTGATTTGAGTTTCTGGTACTGTAGTGTTGCTGAATGTAGTGGAAGTGGGGTCCTGTTGTAGTTTGCAAGTTATTGGTTTTCCTTTCTAACGAACATGAGAAGAAAAGGAACGCCAGCGTAAGGCGGGGAAAAAAATCATGCTCTTACTTTGGCAACGTACATAATTGGTAATTGGCTCTAACTCTAATACTGAAAATTCAAGATGATTAAGCATTACAAAGTGGGGAATTTTCCAAGAGGTAAATTTTGCAACATTGACGTTGGGTGAAAGTAAACATGTATTTAAGTTGATTAAGGCGAGTCTCAATAAGTATCACACCCAGATTCCTTCTATACACAAATTTTAATAACAATGTTCCTAAACATTATGCGTTGAGGTTCAAGTGAAAATATATATAAGGCAATTGAATGATAATGTTCTCATGATAATGAAAACCATATTTTCAGTTTTACTTCCAACTTTCTTTGTGCATTCATAAAGATTTCCATTTTCGTTGTTTTGTTTTTGTTTTGAATGTCGTGTAGTTACTTGTCATTTGTCTCCTACATTTGTCTCAATAGCTTGTGAAGTGACTTGTGAATACTTTTATCATCATCATCATCATCATCATCATCATCATCATCATCGTCATCATCATCATTATCATCATCATCATCATCATTACTATTTTATTATTATTTTATGATTATGATTATATTATTATTATTATTATTATTATTATTATTATTATTACTAATTATTATACTCATCATTATTATTACTATGACAAATTTAAAAGTAAAAGGGTGCCTTTTCTTCAATGAGCATGCGCTTGTTTCCTCTTTTTGCATGTCGTAAATCTCCTCAAACTAAAACCAACACGCCACTGACTTGCCCCTTTGACTTTAAATTTGTGACGTCCATCTTCTCGGCTGAAGAGATGTCACTAGCTCTGCGCCTTTTTGTAAGTTGTGCAGAATCAGAAAAGAAAATCTATGTTTGTGGAAATGAAAACCAAATTATTTTTTGCTCGTTATTATTATTTTTTTTTGTATCCGAGATCTAATTGATCTATTTTTTCTTCTCATCCCCAAACAGATTCCCTTAGCGTGCCTGGTGTTCGCAGTGATTTGTCTCGCAGCCGATCTGGAAGCTCCTTTCCTGCTGGTTCTTCTAGTCCGATTCCTGAAACTACCGTCTGACTACAGTTTTTCAATCAGCTGAATTCTTTGAATTAATAATAACTCTTGCCACTAGTTGTTATTTATTTGGGTTTCTTTTTTTTTATTTTGCAATTTATTCGTTTAATTTTTAGCCATTTCTCCCCCTTTTATTATTAAAGTCTGTGTTTCATCCTTTAATAGATTATGGCAAATAGCTAAAGGAATACTCTTAAGAATGGTGTACACACACAATAGGGGCCTATAAATATATACATATTATATTTATGCCCTTTTTATGTTGGATAGAAAAAGATATGTAGGCATAAAAGAAAAAGAAAGGCCAACAGACGGACAGATAGACAGACGGACAGACAGATAGAGAATAATGGATGGAAGAAAAAAAAATTATCGTATCACGATTTCATATATTTGTATTGCAGTGAATTGTATATCTAGAAGAAATTGTTTATACTCTCCCATCGTCAAAATTCTCAAAGTGAAAAAGAGACGTCTTTCTCCCACTTGGTAGACGGTCATTTCTAACTTTAAATTACAAATGGTGGAAAAAAAAAAGCTTTGATATATGAAATGCTGGCGGAGACGAAGATAAGTTGTGAAATTAGGTCACAATATCACGAGTTTGCCGACCTTTGAATGAAAATGAGCGGATGCGTGAAATAATGTGTGTTGACTTCAATATTTCTCAATGATCTATCTGGCTGTGATCTTCCAGGAGAATACGCTTGGCTTGCGCTCCTTTTTTGTTTTATTTCTTATCCTGATCTGTGTTAACTAGGAATACTGCAAATCTTTTGTATTCATTTGTTGCTTTCACTTTCACTTTAAAGTCATGTTCATCTGTTGTTTTCACTTCAAATTATCCCAACATTCCTTCATCAATGTCTCAGTCTTGAAGCATGCAAAGGACCCAAAGGGAAAATGATCAAAGTGCAGTTTCATTTCTTGTTGACTTATTGAGTTGTAGCCTTAGCATACATGAGAACAAACCAAGCAATCAGAACGGGGAACCTGGTTTTTCTAAATGACTACACAGCATAGAGGTTATTCTCCATCGCAATCTCCATTAGAGGAGGCACGGTGGCCGAGAGTTTAGGGCATAACACTGCTGACCGAGAGGTATGGGGTTGGAATCCCATCAGCGACCATCAGGTATTTCCTTTGAGCAAGAAAATATACTCCGATTGGTTCACTCGACTCAGGTCTAAATGAGTACCAGCAGGGACTGGGGAGTAAAACCTGCGATAGACTAGCGTCCTGTCCAGGTGATGATCTCATATCATCTGTTCCATTTAACACTTACTAAAACCGGGATGATAAGCTCCGGTTCTTTGGCTCTGTCAAGGCCTAGAAGGAACAGGACAGGCCTTTTTTACAATTGCTATTACTGTCTCCTTACAGCACCCAATTAAAAAGCAATCAAAGAGTGGATACCTTCACCATTTGGAAAAATTATGCATTACATTACTTTGCTTTGATTTTTTAATGTAAAACCGTATTTCCTCAAACCTAAAATGCGACCTTTGACTTTGGTCCCCGTTTTCCCACTGAGGCCTGGCTACGTGAATCGGCCAAAGATGTTAAAAATAGTACTAGATCTCTAACCTTCTTATTTACAATGTTTGACATGATGTACAGCCCAAGAGGACTGCCATTTGAGGTCATCGTCTCTTAATCGCTAAGGGAATTATCTACTTCCTGTGTTGTCAAGGGAAGCTTCTCTAGATCTCAAGATTATTTGGAAGTATCAGAGCTACCAGAAGTTGACCTCGGCCATTTTGTAGCTCCTTGGTCGGGCCACTATGTGTACTGACTTGGTGGACTGATTGGCAATAGTTTTACTTCAAGCAAGTGCAATGCTGATGTGTTGCAGCAAACCAAGAATGTTTCTGTGAAATGTGTGTAAAATTCCTGTAAATCATATGTATAATTCTTGTAATAAGTATGTAAATTTTCTGTAAGATTTCTTCTTCTGTTTTGAAAAATGCAATGTTTATTAAATATAGCATAAAATAGGACTAGTTCTTAGAATCTTACATAATTTTACCCCCCCTAGTCTGTCTCTATGATGTTGTTACTGTACTGAAGGGAATGGCAATCTTTACAATACTTTCCTACACAGCAATTCTACTATCTTTTGTCTTAACAGTTCATAATCGTTCCAACTGTTGACCTTACATCGTATCGTGTCTATGTGCATGATGTGCTGAAAGGAATGTTGGCTTCTACGTCTGGATTTTGTTGGGGGTTTTTTCGCAGAGAAAGTTTGATCATGTCAAATCAAAAGTTTGGGTTTCATCAATGGTTTGCTGTATGTCAAAGGCATGCACAAGTAAATCCTCTTCAACTCTCACGTAGACCAATGTGCTAAGAATAATGATCACCATTCAACATCCTTTTAACCTGTCCTGCCTGGCTTGTGCAGTCAAAGTATTGATGGTGTTGACAACATTTGAGGGATTTTAGATTTTATTCTCTCACCGAATCTCACTCGTGGTTTTCATTCATTCACCCCATGATATGTGGCTGTCAATTCAACGGCTAAGGCCTTGGCGTACACTTTGAGATGAAGTTAGAGATGCAGAAAAATCTCTGTTAATGAATTCAATAGAAATCTAGCTAGCAAATGAAGGAATAAAAGATCATTTTGTCAGAATGATAGAAAAAGTTGCATTTTTCTCTCCATTAAACTGAATGTTAAGACCATGTTAGAGATTTGTGTGTATATATATATATATATATAAACTATCATTATGCTATTGTCTTTGAATTCCAATTTTCATCTGTTCCAAATTGAAATCTCAAACGTAAGCACAAAAACAGCTGAAAGAGCCAACCGACCTTCCTATGTTTAGGTGGGAAATAGGATTTTTTTTTTATTTATATAAATTCAGTTGTTAATGTGAAACTTCTCTGCTTGTTTTGAGAATCCAGTTATTGATAGTTATTTTATAATCAGCCTTCACACCTGGAGAAATAAATTTTTGCCATTTTTTCTTTCATTTCAATATCCCAGACAAAGATTTCTCTTGAATTCAAATTGAAGTCTCATTATTACTTGTTGATATTACTGTGTGATTCACGATTTTTATACCTTTGGAATGACATAAAGAAGAAGTGTTAAAATTGATATGCATGGTCTTCTGTGGTTATCAGAATCTCAGAATGTTGGTGATTCACACAGTGCATGTAAGTGTTATGGAAAACATAAACTATCTATCCAGTCACATCTTTGCATTTAAGCAATTTTCAAACCTTCGGCATGAAAAGCAAAATGCGGTGAGGGTACCTTATAAGTTCAATTCCTTTTGGAAAGGGTTGAAGCTTTTTAAGTGCCTGAGTTTGATTTAAGATGAGGCCCTGCCATCAGGTCGAAAGACACTGTGTATATAATTTCAGCTTGTGAAGCTGTGACTCAGATAACTGGATAGCTGTCATGTCATTCTAAAATGACCTTTTGACCTTCTGTTTTGGCTATCTGCTGCCTCGCAGTTAGAAATGAGTCGTTTTCTAGACTGCACAGACTGTCATGAGGTGAATTGAAACCACTGTGTTTTCATTTAATACTCAAAGACAAATCGTGCACAATAAATCAATCGTCAACAGTTTCCAGTCATTTCTTTTTTTCCCCTTATCTTCCCATTCCCAGTGTAAACATTTAGAATTAATTTCACATTTTTTGTCCTCATGGATTTTGTCCTAAATGTCATTCTCTCCAACGTCTTTTTTTTTCTTTTATTATGAATCACTTGGCATTTAGACAGTATCAGTTATATTTTTACTTTATCTGTAACCCCTCAAATTTATTACAGACAATCAATCAGGTCCATTTCAAGTCTAAGACTTAAAGTCTGTTATGTTTGCCCATTATGTGCCCATTAAGTGTGTCTGTGAAATGATTACCTTGCCATATAGAGTTACTACGATATTGCTGGAGTTCAAAAGTGTTTGGAAGACCAAGATGGAAAAGTGACCAGAGCCACACCTATTAGTCTACTTACATGTACTAAGTTACCCAGACACACCAAAGATGTCTTGATTAGCTAAAAAGAGGACAAACACCTTTAGGTCTGTGTTTGGCTGTGTCAACCACTCAACTTCTTCTTTGAAACCCCTAGAGGTAGAAGCTGGTGTATCCATTGTTGTTTTTTCATCTTGGTCTTCAGAGTGTTTATTTATTCAATCACTAGAAGGTTTGTATCCATAGAATATTTTCTACAAGTCTATGAAATTTATGAGTTTTCCTGGTGTTGCATGCCAAAATTGAAATTGTATCATACTATAGATAAGATTTTTCACTGGAAAGAATTCTTGAAAGTTTTGGTTACTTTTCGGCCAGTTTTGATATTCACAGATTTAGACATTGCCCGTGTATGTGAGCATAAACCACCCACTTGCAAATACAGTACATTAAAAGAATATTATTTTCTCTGCTTTTTTTTGTTATTTACAAACTTATATGTAGATAAGCCCAAAGACATCAAGCTGTATGTCTATTTTATCGGTCTTTCCACTTATCAAACAAAACAAAAACAAAAAGAAACTTTACCTTGGTTGGTGAAGGGGAGAGATTAAATTGTTTTGTGCTATGATTTTATCCTTTTCTCACTATCAAAATGTCTGAAGAGACTTTCCTCATCAAAGCAGTTATGGTGATGTAGGAGAAAATTAATGTGGATGCAAACCTTTTGGGATGATTTGGGGTTTTTTTTCTGAAAAGAAAAAGACAAAAAATTCTGACTGCCATATCAAATTTTCGTCTCATTCTTCTTATTGAAGAAATGAAAAATGTTCTTGCTGATACTGTTATTATGACTGATTGTAATTGTAAATGTAATTTTAAAAAAAACAAAAAAAACATTTACATTGTTGTATTAATAATGAGATTCTGTGGGAAGAAAAGAAAAAGCCCATATAAGGTAAAGCAAAGAAATTGAAGAAGTTTTTACCCGTTATTCTCGTATGTGAAATTAATGTTGGACAGCTTTTCATTTTACATGTTTTACTCTTTAGTCGTGGGAAACTTCCATTTTTGAGGATGTTGTTGGTTACGTGAGATTGCCGAAAGGGAGTCTGGTTCTTTTATCTGCATGAAAAGGTGTAAAAAATGATTTAGACAATTCTGAGGGTAAAATGACCATATCATTACATTGTTAGTGTCTTCCTTCAAGCTTAGATCATGCCGAGCTTCCTTTTTGGCGGCTGGGTCAAATCTTATGCCTGAATCTAATGCCTAACAACATGGACAATTTTGTCAATATGTTTTGCGTGACCAAAAATTAACAGAGGAGTCTCTTAACCTTATTTATGTGTTCAGAACACAAGAAAGGAAGATGCACAAGTGTTGCTTGAAGTTTTGCACAGCCTTATAGCATCACAGCACCCAAAAGAGTTAGTGTGACTCAAGTTGCTGACAAAACAGGAAAACTCGAATACCTGGTAGATGGACTCAGGCCTAAACGTCCAAATATAAAGCCTGATAACCGCTCAGCTTGTAGGCTGGTTGTTGTTACGGGAAATTATCCCAAAGTTATTTTGTTTACCTCCATTACAACC
>JAUEKT010304781.1:0-16648 GCA_031762655.1 Doris verrucosa | reverse complement strand
CTCTCTCTCTCTCTCTCTCTCTCTCTCTCTCTCTCTCTCTCTCTCTCTCTCTCTCTCTCTCTCTCTCTCTCTCATCCGCGTTTGATGTTCCATATTCCCTTTCTTCTCTTCTTCTTTCCTTCCTTATCTTTTATGCACAGCTTTCTCCTCCGCCTCCTCATCCTCCTCCTAGTTCTAGTTCTTTATTTAACATACAGCAACGCTTAACGGTTGATTATGAATCTGGCCTTAGCCTAGTGTTAAGTTCTGTGTCCTGAATTTAATTTGAGTTTTGGTATGTCTCTCCTAGAGCCAATTTGTTGACCTCACTCTGAAACATAGAAATGTCTCTCTATGTCCTTCTATGTCTTTCTTCCTCCTCTGCCTCCTCCTACTCGTCTTCCCCAATCCTTTTTCCTCTTTCCTCCTCCTCATCTTCCTACTTCTCATCGTTTTTTCTTTGTGTTCGTGTCTATGTGTTCTTATTGTTCTTCTTCATGCTCTTCTTGTACCTTTTCTCCTACGTTCTTTCTCCTCAACCCCCCCTCCTCCTGCTCTGTTTTGAGCGTCATTTAATTTTTCCAATGTTATACATATATATGCATACGATGTCTCCTTGTTTATTATTAATTAGGTGCCAGGTTGGAGAGGTACAATTAATGCGCTCATGTGGTGGTATTTAAAAAAAAACAACAACCGATGTTATCTTAAGTCAATCTTTTTTCTGTCTATCCCTATACATCTCTCTTGCCTTTGTTCTTACATGGCTATTCAAGTACTTTGTCTATTGTTTACCTTTAAAGAAAGGGGAAATGGTGTTTTCCTGTATTGTTACAACGTTGTAGAGGCAAGACGGCCCAGAGGTTAGGGCATCGGACTGCCGACCGAGAGGTACCGGGTTCGAATCCCAGCCGTAACCATCGTGTATTTTCCTTGAGCAAGAAAATTTACTCCAATTGCGTCACTCAACTCTGGTGTAAATCAGTACAAGCAAGGGCTGGGGAGTAAAACCGGTGATAGACTAGCGTCCTGCCCATGGGATGATTTTGTGTCATCTGCTCCGCTTAACGCTACAGAAACCGGGATAAGCTCCGGCTCTGTGGTCTGTCAAGGCCTAGAAGGAACTTTAGACAAACATGCTGGCCCTTTAGATTCCCCCTTAGATCAGGTTTACTTTACTTACAAGGTTGTGCTTTTGATCTCTTTGCCAGTGACCATGACTGGAGCGTCCACGTGGATTCTGGTTCCCACCTGGTGGTCGTCTGGTCAGTGGATGGGGTGCCAGGACAACCCACCGCCATCAGGAAGGTAAGTCAGTGCGGTTCTCATCTTTCCGCAAGTCGCAGTCACCGGAATGCTAACGGCTGTTAAGATGCGATGCATGTCTTGCAGGAGGTTGTGGGCATGGTGGTCGAGTGGGTAAGGCAGCGTTTTTCATGTCTGGACATGCATTGTACCTAGACCAGGAGACACGGTGGATGGAGGAGATTGGTGGTACGGCGACTGTTGACCGAGAGGTACGGGGTTTGAATCCCATCCGCGACCATGGTATATTTTCATTAAGCCAAAAAATTTACTCTAATTGCTTGCCTAGACTCAGGTGTAAATGAGTACCAGCAAGGGTTGGGGAGTAAAACCTGTGATTGACTAGCTTCCTATCCATGAGATGATCTTGTATCATCTGTTCTGCTTAAAGCTACAAAAGCTGAAATAAGCTCCAGCTCTTTGGGTCTGTCAAGGTCTAGAAGGAACTTTACTTTTTATTATTTTTTTTTAATTTTTTTTACTTTTCGGGAGATTAGACAAACGTGCTGGCCCTTTAGAATCCCCTTTTAGATAACGTTTACTTTGGTTTTTGAGATTGTTATTTGTTCATGACAAACTTTACATACACAAGATTGGTTTCTCTACATAAAAGCTTAGCTTCATCACGTATGGAATCAAAGCTTAATGAAGGGGTTCATGTCTGACGCTTCACCTTGAGTCAATGAGCACGTGAGACTGCCTGTAATTCATACCTCAGAACACCAACCAACCTCAAGGTGATTGATGACTTCTTTAGCCTAAATAATCGGTTGAAATCCTTTTCCAATTATGACTGACCCGATGAAATGAACGCCTTCATGGTTTTAATCCCAAGCTAGTAGGATTGCCACGGTCCCCGGAACAACATTTCTTTATTAATGTTATCATTTGGGCCACAGAAAAGCAGCACCCTTTGTCTCCTGTTTTGATTTATGCTTTTACTCAAAGGGTCGTATTGCTGAATCACATTTTAAGAGTATGTGCTGGAATTCTTACTCATTTTATTGCGTTATCCAACTTAGCTTAAATGAAAGAAGAAGGTCTCAGGTTGAACTTTATCTGAATTCAATGGCTGGTTTCGAGAAATTGATGAGTCTTTAATGACCAAATTATAGGGTTTGACTAAGAATAAGCATTACCAAAGATCCAAACTTTATGTCTTCATTGCTCAAGTGAAAGAGAAAAAGAAGTGTTTTTTCAAAAGCACAATAATATATATCGTATCAAATTTTATAACCCAAAGTTTTGACAGAGATGCGATGGCCTTCTATGCTCATTCCCACTGCAGAATAACAAAATGTCTTTGTAAGAACATACAATAATGCATGTCGTGTCAAATTTTATAACCCAAAGTTTTGACAGAGATGCGATGGCCTTCTATGCTCATTCCCACTGCAGAATAACAAGACGTCTTTGTAAGAACATACAATAATGCATTTCGTGTCAAATTTTATAACCCAAAGTTTTGACAGAGATGCGATGGCCTTCTATGCTCATTCATACTTCAGATTAACAATACACCTTTTTAAAAACATACCTGTATGCTGCCTTCTCTTCGCAGCGCGTGGAGGGGTTCACCCAAGCCGGCACACACACACTGCACGTCCGGGTCTTCAATGATGTCAGCTCATCAGAAGCCACCCTGAGGGTCCTTGCCAAAGGTCCCGTACAGTCCATGGCGGTGGAGAGGATCCGACCCACGGCTCAAGGTCAGGCCACCAAGGTCGCCATGACCATCACGGGAGGGCCGCCTTTCAACATCACCTTTGACTTCGGGGACGGGCACGTCGAGAGCAAAGCGTTCGCACCCCAGCTGCCCAGGTCCGCAATGTCCCGCGGTGAGGTCCCCTCCTACAAAGTCATCAACAAACACTTGTACAAAGGCGTTGGGAAGTATGAGGTGACCATCACGGTGGGCAACGGGGTTTCATCGCTGAGCCAGGTCCATCAGACCGTCGTGAAGGACCCCATCGGGCGTGTGGAGCTGTTCACGAAGGCGGGACCACAACTGTCCGACCAAGAGCAGCTGGTGGTCAGGGCTGTGGTCAGTCATGGACACAACCTGTCGTTTGAATGGAATTTTGATGACATTGGCGGGGCAACCACTGTGCATAGGTGAGCAAAAAGCTTGACTATCATTATAGCTGCCTTCATCATCATCGTCGTCATCGTCATCGTAGTCGTCGTTATCATCATCATTATCGTAGTCATCGTCATCATTGTCATCATCATCATCATTATCATTATCATCATCATCATCATCATTATCATCATCATCATCACCATCATCGTCATCACATCATTATTATCATCAACATCGTCATCATCATTATCATCATCATCATCATCATCATCATCATCATCATCATCATTATCATCATCATCATCATCTTCATCAGATCAACACAAACAATACTATTATCATTAATGATGACCTTTCATCATTTTTCTAATTCTCTATAACATGTTGCAGCATCAGCTATTCCCAAAATCAGAAATCGTGTTTTATCAAATGTTTTAGTCAAATTTTAATGTTAAGTGTGCTGTACAAACATGAGCTGTCCTCTCTTATCGGCGGTAAATCTTTTTTAATTTTCTTTTTTCTATTACGATCATGTATGTCTTTTATTGCTATTCATTTTATTATTTGCATAAAATGGGGAAATGATGGCTTGAAAAGTTTTACATTTACATCGTTGATTAAAGAGACATAGAGGAATATTACCGGATGAGGAATAGTCCTAATACTACCAAAAGAAAAGATGAAAGAGAATTTTTTTTTCTGACAAGCGACCCCAGCGGTGGTGATGGAAGAAAATTTATTTGAAAATGTCTTCTTGCTATTAGTGGCTTTTTTTCTCTCAAACTCTTCTCACCATTGGTTTACCCCAGATCCCGTTGGTCTTCGATCCCTTTGGTCGTATAAAATAGATATGTAACAGACAAAGTCATTGAATAGCCCTGACAGAACAAAGACAAGAAAAATGCGCAGGAAGAGGAGGAGCGTAGCTAGCTCAGTCGGTAGAGTGCTTTCTCTTTATGGTGAGGCGATGGGTGTAGACGCAGAGGTCACGGGTTCGATCCCCACCTACGTCACGATTTGTTTCAGTCTATACCCTATGCATTTTTCTTGCCTTTGTTGGTTTGGGGCTATTCAGTTACTTTGTCCGTTATTTACCTATTGTCTAAAGCCCCTTGCCTCACCGTTTGTCTTTATATGGTTGTATAAAAGTAGCCTTGAATGGGTCTTTCCAGCCAGGGCAACACCAGTGAGGCCAGCCACTCATTCAGCAAGGCAGGGACGTACCGCGTGGGTGTGTCCGTGGCCAGTAGTCTGCAGGAGGACGCAGTGACCGCCTTTTTGCCCCACCCATTCTCTGTGGTGGAAAGCATTGTGTCGGCGGACATCACACACATCCCTGGGTCGGACATGCCCGTGGGAGCGGCACCTCTTGTCCTGAGGGATGGCCAACGATGGAAAACTCCAGAAATTGAATTTCAAGCCAGGTAAGATTTTTTGCGTCCAGGCGGTAGTAAATGTGTTGCCAAGTTTTCACTCTTAACAGAGGAAGGCAAATAGAATAGATTAAATGTATTGATAATTGCGTTTTACCTGTTATCTAACCCCTAGTCTTGTTGTTCTTGGGCATGCCGAAGAAGATATATATGATAACTATTTCTTGCCTTCATTGTCTGTTGTCTGCAATTCTGAAGCTATCATTCACTTGAAGGTTTGTCCATTCTGTCATCTTGTCTTCCTCCATCTCTGCTTCCCACAATTTCTTCCACCCTGTACAGTGCCTTGCAGGATGGTCTTGGCAAGTCCTAATGATCAGTCTAAAAATTAATAAAACTGATGGTAATATCACTATGTTATGATTAAAGTTTAATTCAATCAATAACAAAGATAAGAAGATTGCTATATCATAATAATGATGACAGTCACACATCTGTTTCAGGTGCACTGGGTCCAACGTGACTTTTGCCTTTGACTTTGGGGACGGGACAGTCGTAAAGACCCGGGGGGTAAAGCGGCACTACCGGCCCCTCTCCGTTGCATCCATATTGCACACTTACACTGAAAGTAAGTCATCAAATCTCACCATAATCTGCGCATGCCACTTGCAATACCCACATATCTTTAACCATCTTCATCACTCATTTTCTCCAGATCGTCATCATCAATTCATCATGTTATATGAACCTTTAATCCTATTACTTCTTTTGATATTCTTTCTATATATCAGTATTTATCAAACTGACTATGAATATCAAAGTTTCTCTTTTGCCTCTGGGCAATTACTTAAGAAAAAGAAAAGAAAATTTCTTAATTTTCTAGTAAGTTTCCTGAATCATCTTTTTTTTTTATGTGACTTATTTGTTCAGAGTTGATCGAATGGATTTATTTATGTGGGTATTCCTCAATCCCAATGACAGTTCAAATGACTATAACATCCTCTTAACATGCACAAATCCCTTTTTCAGCTGGAATTTACAACGTGAGCGTGACTGCCTACAACATCTTTGGGAGCCGATACGCAGAGTTGTTTCAGCCTTTCTATGTCCAAGTGCGACCTTCAGATTTGACCTTGGAAGCCCTTCAAGCCTACGTCCAGTTTGGAGACTTGGCACGCTTCGACGCAGTCGTGGCTCATGGCACAAATGTGTCCTTCAGCTGGAAGCTGGACGATGAAACCGAGCTTATCGATGCAGGTAGGGCCCTCAGTCATAGGACAAGGGATTTCAGAGTCCGTCTTTCGAGATGTTAACTATTTATTTGAAAAAAAAAATGGGCATTCATTCCTTGTGTGTTGTTCTACTTTCCCTCTTTTAACAGTCAGTAATCTTGTTGTTCACTTTTGATTTTGTCTTAAGATGTCAAATGGCCTAGAAAAAAGTTTAGAGGCACTGTGAAGGAAGAAGAAATTAAATTATTCAATGTAAAATTAAGTAAGTAAATCTTTCTTACCAGCATGTTAATTTTTTGTTTTTGTTTTGGTAAACGGAAATGGAAATATTAGAACATTTTGTTTGGAACACATGGTGTTAGTCTTAAGCAGTTTTAATATTATCGCTGAAATTAACGATATTAATTTTCTTTTTCCTCTTCTTCTTTTCCCTGTTGGTGCCAGGTGGCTACATAGAGCACCTGTACCAGTACACTGGCAAAAAGACGGTGCAGGTGACAGCCTCAAACCGAGTGGGTAAGCTGGTGGCCTTCGCACGAGTGGATGTGCTGGAGAGGATCACAGGTGAGTTCCTTGCCAGTCTACTCTTGTCATTACAGTACCAATTTGGGCTTTCTCTTTGTGAAGTTACAGAACGCTTGTCCAGTGCACGAATAAGGAATTAGGGATGGAAGTGCAGGCTAAACACATATTGATTATTTAATCCTGACCCTACCAAGAGGTTCCTTCAAAACATTATACTATGCCATAAGACCCTTAATTTCTTTGTAATCACAATTCTCTTTTTTAATTTTTTTTTTTTTTTTTTTTTTTACCATTTTTTAAATTTCAAATAAATCTTTTATTAACAGATACTGAGAGAAAAAGTTTAAAAAATACAGGAATACCTTACACTTTCCTTGAAACCTAGCAAGGAATGGATTTTTTAAACATCATTTTCCAGTACATTGTTTGCATCAGAGTTGCTGTGAATACTAGGAAGTTTCATTCAAATGTGAATAAGCCATACATTCAGACTTGATTTTACGTTTTAAAAGTTTGTCGACATGCAGACATTGATCAAAGTGATATACTTTTTTATGGCTGATACGGTACTGTGCCTTGGATTTGACAGAATGCATGGGCAAGTCAGTTATTCACTTGTTTGAGTGATTTGCCTTAGGAATAATAGATTGCAGTACTAGTTTCCTTGTCTGGACAAATTTATGAATGTGATGTCCTTAATAATTGTAGAGAAAATGACCATTCTTTTTCCACCCATTTTTTCTTTCCATGATTTTAAGAATGTCTCTTTTCATGAACTGTATTTTAAAAACATCTCACGAGGATATAAGCCTATCGGTATCTTTGATTTGATTTCCAAGACGTCAGCCTGAACGTTACCAGCCCAGTCGTAGAACCACACGAGCCAGTCAAGTTCTACGCATCTGTTTTTCCCCCGTCCGCTGCCACCCAAGCAGTCTGGTTTGTGTGGGAGTTGCCTTCCTTGAATGGCCTGCACAGCGAAAGGACGGAAACCGGGAGCTTTGTGCACAAGTTTAAAGCGGCTGGCAGGTTTGGTCCATTTTTCTGTGTAGCATGTGAACAGACTATCTTTGAAATATGAGACTTTAATCAAAGCATGTGAAGGTGTATTGTCTAAACATGTATTTGATGAAAATGTCCAATCCCTGAATTCATGGCACAATGTCAATCAGTAGTCTTCCTCGTCACTGTGATGAATTGGTAGAGTGTTGAATTGTGGATTGAGAGCTGCTAGGTTTGAAACACAAACTTTTGCCTTAAATAAGAGCATTTAATTCTATGAATTAAAGTGACTCAAGTTTGATTGATTACACGTATTTGGAAACTAAAGACATGTGCTGTCTTTTTCTACAAATTGTATAACATTTCATAAGCTGCAAGCAGGTGATGTTTTAGTTTTAGTATGTGTTCTATTCCACAGCCTCAGAGAGTAAAATTGCTGTTTAAAAAACTGTATTGTAGGCCCTACTCTTCATTAAAAGATGAAATGGATTCTGAAAATTGCATCATGCTCATGATTGTTATCTTTTCTTCACTTCCATGAAGTCTGATGTCGCATTGTGTAATAACCGCAAACCCTGTCCCACAGATATCCCGTGAGAGTGACGGCAGCCAACCGCCTTGGAGAGTCTGACCCCGCCACGGTTGTGGTGCACGTGGTGGAGAGGATTGACCGGCTGACCATCTCGGTCCTGAGTGACCTTGTGGTCAACTCCACCATCCGCCTGCTGGCAGACTACTGGTCGGGGAGCTCGGTCCAGCTGACCTGGGACTTTGGCGATGGGACCAAGCCTGTCAGAGTGGCCAAGGGCATCATGGAGCACAGCTACAGAGCGTGAGTCTTTTCAACAGTTTTGCGCTAGTTCTAGTTGTATTTAATTTAATGTTCAACAACACTATCGGTTGATTATGAATCTGGCCTTATAAGGAAAATTCCTTCTAGGCCTAGACAGACCCATAGAGCCGTAGCTTATCCCGGTTTCAGTAGCGTTAAGCGGAACAGATGATACAAAGATCATCCCCTGGACAGGACGCTAGTCTATCGCAGGTTTTACACCCCAGCCCTTGCTGGTTCTCAATTACACCTGAGTCGAGTGAAGCAATTGGAAGTAAATTTTCTTGCTCAAGGAAAACACACGATGCCCGCGGCGGGACTCAAACCCGGTACCTCTCGGTCACCAGTCCGATGAGCCATCGTGTCTCTAATCTGGCCTAAGCCTAGTGTTAAATTCTGTGTCATGAACTTAATTTGAGTCTGTATGTCTCTTTTCTTAGGGTCAGTTTGCTGATCTCACTCTGAAACATAGAAGGGGAGGGTGATTTTCTTGTAGGGCTCTTGGTGTTAACAGATTGTAGAGTGCATTAGAGTTGATTGCTGTGGTTTAAAGAGATAAAAGTTGTAAAGTTGTTTAAAAGGCTTGCTTGAAAATTAGTTATTGATAATGTCAGGCTCAAATTGCCTAATTCCCTTCTTAATTAAAGCCTCATTTTAGGCTTAAACAGCAGTCTGTATGTATCATAAACATCTATAGGCAAAAAAATATTTATACCCACTGAAAACTGCATTTATTCACTATTATTTGTCCCAGAAAAGGACCAAGAAATGTTTATAGCTTATTCAAAAATCAAAAGGGGATTCAGATACCTTTTCAAAGTGATGTTTCTTGAAGTCTACATCACGGTCAATATTGTGGCTCATTCAGAAAATATTGGGTCACCCAGTCACAAAGACATATAAGCAATCCCTGCTGAAAAATGTATAGTGTTTCTTGCTTCAATCATGTTTCTATTAGGATGGCTTTTTGTCTGAATCTATTTGTTATTTTGTGATTAAAATACTAAAGGATTTTTCTGGGGTTTTTTTCAGACTTGGGGAGTATTTGGTCACATTGACAGCTGAAAATCCATTGGGCACACAGAGTGTGTCAAGGCACCTGTTTGTCCTTGATCGACCTTGCCACGTTCCAGAGGTCTCCATCTTGGGAAAGAAGACGTTGGATAAAGTGCACCTGGTAAGTGGATTTATCAAGGTCATGAAGGCACAGAGGGCTGGAACTCAACGTAGTAGTGATAGCATGGAACATGGAGCTGACAATGGGCAGTGGGCAGGATAGCAGTCGCTCACAAATTCTGTTCCAAAGTTCATGCTTGTAGTCATAGTCACTTAAGTCGTATATAGTGGCAGGCATTTCTCGGGTCTTATAGTGCAAAGTAAGCTTGTCAGAATACGTGTCTGAGAGTTTTTCGGTCAAGCTCTGTTTCAAAGTTAATGTTTGTAATCATTTTCATCTAGGTCGTATATATAGCAACAGGCATTTCTTGGATCTTATAGTGCAAAGTAAGCTTGTCAGAATAAGTATCTGAGATTTGTTAGTCAAACTCTTCAGTAACTGAGCAGATATCAGGCTTGTAAGCATACACACTTAGCTTGGAACCATTTTGTGTCGGATATAATTTATTTCATTCTTTACAAGTTAATCAGACAAGGGAACATCCGCTCACAGAGAAAGCAAGTGAGAAGGATTGCAATTCTTGCTTCTCCTCTTCTTCAATGCCTCTGAATTGGCATCTATTTATATCATTTTGCTTTGTCCTTCAGCTCGAATTCACCTATTCAGAAGCTATCCACGTTGAAGCTGAACTGAGTGTCAACTGCAGCATCAGGTCAGAGGTCACCTTCACCTGGAACATCATAGACCCATCAACCCACCGGAAGCTTCTGACTGAGGCATCCCCGGCTGAAGACAGGAGGAGTTACGATGCCCTCAAGTGTCCAGCTCTGATTCTTGAGCCGAGGACTCTCAGCTTTGGCTTCTACATCGTCTATCTTCGGGTAATTGATTCACGAGACGCACAAGACCATATCGTCACCGTCGGGGAAAAGGGTCGTATGTGCAAAACTGTAAAGATGCACATACGACTATGTTCCCCTGACGGTGACGATATGAATGCTTTCTCAAAGTTTGTGTGAATACATTTTTATCCATTTAGACGAAACAGAAATGAGAGAAAAATAGGAGAGGAGTGAAAAATACAGCAATAAACAGGAAGGATACAATGAAGCAACAACTAGAAATGAATTTAATGTAGAAGAGGAAATAAGGGTAATACTAGTAATAGGGATAGGAAATAGATACCAAATGAGAAAAAAGCAGTATAGAAAAGTCTAAAATATGCTCAATTTTGATCGACACACAGAGAAAGGAGGTAGAGTAGAAGAATAACTTGAACTTAGTAGGATTACCCCGGTCCCCGGAACAACATTTCTTTATTAATCTTATCATTTGGGCCATAGAAAAGTAGCAACTGAGCACGGCCTTTTAAAAATAAATTGTGATAAGCTAGGCATGGACCCTTTGTTTCCTGTTTTTATTCATACTTTTATTTTACTCAAAGGGTCAATTGCTGAATCACATTTTAAAAGTAAGCATTTGAGTTTTTACTCATTTTTTTGAGTTATCCAACTTAAATGGAAGAAGAAGAAACGTTTCATCATACGTTTACGTATTTCTGATTCTACTCTCACTGTCATTGTTTTTTGTAATTTTTTGCATTCAGCCAAATGCGGACCCAGTACATTCATACAGTAATTAAACTACATTTTCAGGTGGACATGTATGGCACGAGCATAGAAGTGTACTCAGAAGCACAGGCTCACTTGCACATTTCCCGCACCCCTTTGGTGGCATCCATCTTTGGAGGGACCTACCGAGAAGTTGGTTTCAACGATACCCTACACATAGATGGGAGTGGCTCCTATGATGCTGATGATGAGAGGACACAGCTCAGGTAATTGAAAACAGTTCACTCCGCTTTTTCAAGAGTCACTGGATTGTTTTTTTTCCCTAGTTCTTTATTCTATCTCCTTTGTTTTTTGGGGTTTTTTTTGGTTTAAATTTAAATTGTTTAAATATTGCTTTGTTTAAATTTAAATTAGAGCAAGATGATTTAATTTTTATCTGAAAAAAACCCTGAAACCCTCTAGAAGGTGTTGAGAGAGGCTTACATGCAAGTATAAAAAGTGTTTTCTGGGAATCTAAAGTCGTGCAATTGAAGGGTAACAGGGACTGATGAATGTGGAATCAGAAAGAAAGAAGTTGACATTCTGATTGGAGATGTTGTGGGGAACGAATGGCTCTGGGTAAGGCAAAAGGGGAACAGACGGGTTAGAAATGGACTTGATTTTCTCACTAATCGGATTCTTTTGGTGTTTTTTCTCTCCATATCTTTTTCAAAAGTCGCGATTATGAAGTTTTCTCATAGTGGCGTCTTTTTTCTTTTTCCCTATTTTTTTTTTTTTTTTTTTTTTTTAGAGATGGTGCAGTTTTCAGATCATGAATTATTTTCTGCCCTTCACTTTTCAGATTTTTGTGGATCTGCACACCTCTAGGGGTGGCTGACACAGACTGTTTCCCTCCAGAAAATCTCCGACCTCCGATGAACACAGCTGCCTTGTCATTTCCCACTTCCTGGCTGAAATCGACCACGAAGGAATTTGCCTTCAACTTGACGGTGTGGAGGTTTCAAGGTGACCGGAGTGAGATGGCCAACACAAGTCAAGTCATCCAAATCACAAACCACGCCCATGCTATCCCGTAAGTTGGTTGAAAACATAATCCTTTTTTAATTTATTCATCAAATTTATTCTGTGAGTTCTTTCATTTTCTCCCTTGTCCTTATTCTCCTTTCCTCTTTCACTTCCGTCCTCTGTTTTCCCTTTCCTTTCCTCATCCTCATCAGTCTTCCCCTTCTCTTTCTGTCCCATCCCCCCGGTCCTTTCCTTTTCTTTTTCTATTTATCCTTTGTTTTCTTTTCAGTCTTATCATTCTTCCGTCAATATCACCACCACCACTACCACATATAATGAATTCAATCTTTCATTTCATATCGGTCTCATCCATACAGGATTTCCTTGGAGTGCGTTCAGTGCCGGAGACATTTGGTGAACTCACACGGCAAAATCTCTTTGCGCGCCCACGTTCCCAACTATGAGCATGCTGATCTGACTTTTGTGTGGGAGGTCACCAAGATACCGGAAGCCGATGGTTCGTACGAAGACACGAGTCCTCCTGGTGCCTGTGTGAATGCCAACGGCTACGTCAGTTCCATGAGACGGGCCGACAACCAGACCTCTCCGTTGGTCCCGTCTACCACCCACGTCAACAAAAATGGGGAGAGCAGCATGGGTAAGTAACTGGGAAAATTTGATTTTCATTTTCAATTCATGGCTCACACTTAAGGGCCACACAATAATATAAATGAATACATGAATAGTCGATAGAAATAAAACTGTTTTCAGGGGGACTTTGCCTTCTTTTGAATAAATCTGATTTTTGTGTTTTACCTAATGGGTCAAAGAAGTTACTGTTCTTGGTGCCATGAATATCAATGATAATCGCCGTAGACTATCATTGTAACCTAAGTTAAGAGAGTAGTTAAATAAGGATGAATATCAAAAGTAGGCTATCCTGGCCAGTTTGTCTGTTTGAAATGTTTTCAATAGTAAGAAATTTTCTTTCGACAAATATTATATATATTTTTTATCTTTTTTTTTTTTTTTTTTTTGTCTTTCTTTTCCCTAAAGGGCCAACGCCTAAAACTCAGGCCAGCCCAGTCCTGATCACTGAAAAGGGAGCTCCGATTAAAAGTAAGGAAGTCATCGGTTTTCCTCACGTCCATTGCTGTATTATTCGTAATTCTAAAATTCATAGGAATGTTAAAATCGTTATATTCATCCCAGCAATGCATGACATGGCAAGTACAAATGTGCAGTTTCCTTTAGGTAACCCTTCATGGCAACTGCCTTAAATAAAAGAAGATTAAACAGAACAAACATATTATCTCAAATAGGACCCCTATATGAAAGTACCGAGCAACTAAAACTTGACCATTTTAAAAAGACTTCTTATTTTCATTTTTTATACCATGTCTGCCACTCGTTCCAGATATATTTGATGAAAATTTTCTACTTTTCCCAACTTTCCGGGGATTTTTAAAAATTTCATATAGATGCAAGACAGGAGCAAAGGCTCGGCACTAGAGCTGGAGAAAAGCGCTCATCCAAAGGTATGATTTGCCATCAATATCTCCTTTTGTTTGTTTACTTGAATTATCCTTCGCCATCGTGAATGGACATCTAATGACTCCTTCAATTGCAATCCGTCAACGCGATACAGAACTTAACATTAGGCTTAGGCCAGAGTCTTAGTCAACCGTTAAGTGTTGCTGAATCTTAAATATAGATCTAGAACTAGAACGCACTGTTTTCTTTAACCGTCTATCAAGAATAGTCTGAACTTTTTATTTTGTCTTTCTCCATATCTGCATGACAAACTTTTTGTACATTTTACTGCAGCTAGTAGAATATTAACATGATCGACAATCTTTTTTTAAAGCAGTTACGAAGATACCAGTTTATGTGAATGGGTTTTTGTTATTTGGTTTGTTGATGGATTTTTGTTTTCATTTATCATAAATATGTGTCTTGTTCTTCTTTTGCAGCTGATTACTTCCCAGACTTGTCAGAGGGAGGAAGCACTGGCTCCAGGCATTTCCCGCCTTTCACCTTTGGGGAAGGCAAGTCGGGTTTTGGAGCTCGAGCTATTGGTAAGGAGGGAGAATGAAAATTTGTGGCTCTTGTTCCTTGAACTCTTTGGGATGAGAATTTCTTTGTCGTACAAATGTGTCAGGGTGACGGGGTGTAATATATCTAGAATCATAATTTATTATGATTGTGGAAATGCCACGTGTGGTCACTGAATGTTGCTGTTACGGTCTATTTGTATGTATACAGTAGCCAGCTGCTCAATTACCCGGTATTAAACGAGTATTGTCTGAGGGCATTCTGTCCCCTGCCCTTTCCAAGCTGGAAGTTAACTACACTCAAATTTAGTTGCGATAATGTTTGAAGTGCTCAATTTAAAGTTTTGTGTTGTTCTTGCAGACTTCCTTCTCCTGCTTTTCATAATACTGTCTTGACCAATACTAACTGCAAGTTATAATGGTAAATCAAGGCAAAAAAATTCCATTATTAAACTTTCCAACCATGATCAATCCCTTCAATCTTTATTCGAATCGGCCTCGTGGTCACTGATGTTTGATTTCTGGACATTTAAAAGAAAATTTCTGCAAGTAGTCATGATAAGCAACCCGTCTAACTCGTATTTAAATGAATGTTTTCAGAGGGCCTGCCAACGGATCCAAAGGAAAGGCACATGAGGGGACGAGAAATGACCAACCGTAAGTGGAGTTTGTGATCTCACTTTGGGCTGGTTGGGTCTTTGTCTGTCCTTGTACTCACACGTCTCTTTGGGCATCCACGCTCATGATTACACAAAGACACAAGTTTTTTTCTGATCCATTTTCATCTTCAGCCAAATCATTTTAAGTCAGTATGTTCAAGTATTGAGACATGGTGGCCGAGTGGTTAGGATGTCGGACTGCTATCGAGAGGTACGGATTCGAATCCCATCCAAGACTATCGTGTATTTTCCTTGAGCAAGAAAATTTACTCCATTTGATTCACTCGACTCATGTGTAAATGAGTACCAGCAAGGGCTGGGGAGTAAAGCTTGAGATAGACTAACGTCCTGTCCGGGCGATGATTTTGTATTATTTTTTCAACTTGACGCCACAGAAACCAGGGTAAGCTCCAGCTCTTTGGGTCTGTCAAGGCCTCAAAGGAACTTTACTTTTGTTTTTATGTTCAAATATTTTCTTTTTTCAATCCTTTATCATCCACCTTTCAATCTCTTTGCCTGTGTCCTGTTTCCTATATCTCCTTTGCTCCTGTTTTACATACCGGTACACTTCTTTTCCTGACATCTTTATGCATGTCTGTTTGATTAGTCCTTCTTTCTTTTTTTTTTTAATAACTTATTCCGGTATGTTTTCTTCACCTCACAACATTGTCTTCATTTCTTCCAACAAACGTTACCTGCTTGCATTTGGAAAGCTAATTGTTGCATTTGGTTCCCCCGGTTTTTCCCCAGGTGGTGACAAACTGCCTGAGCCAGAGGAGGTCCAACCACAGCCGGGGTGTCTCCCCAACGAACCCGGCTGTCTGCAACCGGAAGAGCCGCCAAGCCCCCTCCCTCCCTATTTGGTGGACAGGATCCGAACCAAGCTTGACATATCCCCGGGTGACACCCTGACTGGCCTGAGCCAGCCATCGCTGGTCCTGAAGCCTGGGGTACTCCGCCAAGGTCACACCTACCTGATAGAGGTCAAGACAACGGCCAAAGGTGAGGATTTCGCGAGGTTACAACATATTTCGTCGGCTGACAACCAGAAGTGACCATGTCATTATTAGCAAAAAGGTGATCTGCTTTTTGAAAATCCAGAAAAGGAAGATATTGTGTATTTATTATAGTCTTCTTATCTGCTTCACACAACCTATGAAGACTAGCAAACTCCAAATCTGGAATTTAATTTGTTTTTTCTTAAACCAAAGAGTTAAAAAAGAAACGCAACATCTATTGTTTCTCAAAAGATAAATTTTGGACATAGGCACTTCTGGCTGTCAGTCAAGGATTTGTTACTGAAGACACCGGGTTGTTTTCAAACATTGAAGCCTAATGACAAGTTGGATTCTTTCATTTGCATACACCTAAGGAGGCACAGTGGGCGATTGGTTAGGGCATCAGACTGCTGATCGAGAGGTACAGGGTTCAAATCCCATCTGTGACCATCGTGTATTTTCCTTGAGCAAGAAAATTTACTCCCAATTACTTCGCTCGACTCAGGTGTAAATAATGAGTACCAGCAAGGGCTGGGGAGTAAAGTCTGCGATTGACTGGACTAGCATCCTGTCCAGGGAATGATCTTGTATCATCGGTTCCGTTTAACGCTACTGAAACCGGGATAAGCTCCGGCTCTTTGGGTCTGTCAAGGCCTAAAAAGAACTATTAGTGGCCATCAGAGCTAAAGCTCATCTCAGTCTCATTAGTCCGGGGCAGACTTGACGATGATGATCGATGATGACCCTTCTGTACAGCATGCCAGGTTTTACTTCATAGTACACATTGGGTACCTGCACCCATTTACACCTGGATGGAGAGAAGGTTTTACTTCATAGTACACATTGGGTACCTGCACCCATTTACACCTGGATGGAGAGAAGGTTTTACTTCATGGTACACATTGGGTACCTG
>JAUEKT010304670.1:0-10987 GCA_031762655.1 Doris verrucosa | reverse complement strand
TAAAGGTCAAATATCATGGCCCTAATAGAAGCAGCCAGCCTAACACAAAATGGCCGCTCGCTGTAGCATTGGCCTATCATAGATCTATGCTTTTGACTGAATGATCTGGCAAACGTGACCTCGCACGAACGTATCTGGCAATGTTTTGCAAAACACGAATGCCAACTTAACTACTGTAAACAAAGAGAGAGAAAACTAGTTTCTGACTGCGAAGTTAGAATTTCAGAAAGTTTAGGCTCCCCCACTCCTTCTCTTCCATGAGAAAAGTGTGATGATTTGAAATCTTACGAGAAAGTAAAGGATATTTCGTTTTAAAATGCGCGGTTATCTATTTTTTTCCTATTAGCGGCCATTCTTTCTGAGTGCAGCTAGCCCAACACAAAATGGCCGACGGAAGTGTCTAATTAGGCCATGGGAGAGTAGACCAGATATAGGCAGCGCTGACTCTAGATACTATAATAGGGAATCTCTTTTGAGCAAACCAAGGGCTTTGGGTCGATCAGTCGTGTGCTACAAGAACCCTGTGATATACTTTAGATTTTTTTTACTAACAACGGAAGAAAATATCAAATATAACTGACAAGTTAAAACGAAGAACTTGTTTTGTCAATGTTGCCTTTTGTGAGTAGATATTAAATACTGGTAGCCATTTGTTTATTTCTACTGAAACACAAAAGTATTGCATTATTTCTCAAAGGGAAATAACTTGAAGTCAAGACCTAACTCATGCAAAAGCACAGGTGTATTTTATGACAGTATTTTTTTCTTTCTTTCTTTTATTTTATTGGTATTTTGCACAGAGATTAATGAATAGAGGCTTAAAATTTTCCAAATTAATTGACAATGGACATGTCTGCCATTGGTATTTTTAGCATAATGAATAAATTAAGTGTTGAATCATCATTTGAGGTATATAATGCCATTATGTGATAGAAGTTATTCGTAATATAGTTTTTGAGAATTTTAGACCTAGATCATGTGTTCGAATGGTGACATGTTTGGGAATCCGGCCAAATAAGGGAGCACTTTGAAGTTCTGTAGCTCCAGTCTTAATAACTCGCCATTGAATAAGGGCGAGTGTCTTGTTGACAAATATCTCTGCATGTTTTGCATCATAGAGATCAGCCTAACTTTCACTGCTCATGTTTGAAAGAATCACTTTAAGTTTTATCCTCTCAAGGGCATTAAGCTAAGTCCATTGGTGGTTATTTTTGTAGTCTGTCTACATGGACATTTTGTCATCTGTTTTTTATGTTTGATTGTGCTAAATAATCATTCTGATGCCTGTTACTCAATTTGAAATTTTCATCTTCTGTCTTTACTCATGGAGGTCTCTGTATTTAATGGTACTGAATAAACAAATTGAAAATAACAATTCAATATAATTACTCTATAGTTATTGTTTTTGATAACTTTATATTGCTTTTTTTTTTCCTTAATATGTAAACAGCTGTTTTTACTATTGGACTTTTTGTTACCTTTCTCCTGCACGCTTTAATACTCAATTTCAGACACTTGGCAAGATTGGACGAGTCCAGCAAATTTACCATGACAACGATTTGAAGGTGGAAGTTTGTGGGACTTCCTGGACGTACAATCCGCTGGCTGTGACCAAAGTGGCCTCTGCTGATGGGGCTGCCATTGGATGCTCTTCTGGAGGTACCATGGTTTTGTGTCTTGGTGGTGTAAACAATTTTTTTTGGCGTTGACAAAATGTTTTTGAAATTTCATTATGGAATTCCTTGGGAAGTGTTGGACTTTTTTAGAGTATGTCAACAATTTTCTTGCAATCTGGGAAAACAAATTAGACAACCGATAATCTGATCTCTTTTATATTCAAACGATTTTTTTAAATGCAATTAACTCTCCTCCAAATAATTATATTTTTTATTTATCAATGTGATTTTGAACTTTGTAATTTATTACAGAGCGTCTAAGTGCACTGTTAAAAAAGTTGTTTGAAACTCATGTGTCTGGAGATGTCAATGAAGAACTGGTAAAAGCATCAGCGAATGGAGATGGGGCTAAAGTGGATGAGATTCTTCAAAGACCAGAGTCAGAAGTAAGTTCTTTGCCTCTCTGCTAGCAAAATAAGAAGGTTTATGCTTTCGAAATTTAGAGTAATAGAACAGAAATAATATGGAAAGAAAACCAGCTTACACTAAAATCTTATCTGTTTTTTCCAGGCAAGAAAAACTAGTCCATATTTGACCAACTTAACAATTCTAATCTTAAAGTATCAATTTAAGCATCTGTGATTAATTCAATTTTTTAACCATGGCTTGTTTAAATTTTGTATAATAAAAATGATTTTCTTGACAGTGGCTTGTGGGACATGAAAAAAAAATAAAATGTGATTCCATACATCATTTTTAATTGCTCATTTAAACCATTACTCAGGCATCATTTTAATATGTTATAGTTAAATAATGATTGAATAATTATTGAATCACTATGTATTAGTGCTTCTTTGTCTTTGTACATTTTGATGTTGGAATTTCTTTCCCATGCTAGGTAAATGGTGTGTTTGCTGGACATACGGCTTTGCAAGCTGCTTCTCAAAATGGCCACATAGAAGTGATTAAAGTGTTGATCAAGCATGATGTCAATATGGAGGTTGAGGTAGGCACTGTTTTGGCATAAAGTTGAGAACATGCTAAAGGTATCTTTGAACATGCAGTCTCTATGGATAGCAAAACAACCTTGAGTATAGTAGAGATATATTTGTCAAAGTGAAAAGTAACAATCATAAAATTTGACTTTTTACAATGGAAATCATAAAATCCTCCATTCCAACATGGATGGATTGAAGTATCAGTTTGCTTGAGCTGAATTATGGAATTATGACTTGATAAAGTGATGATTTACTCGTCAAAGGATCCAATTTACCTACATGAAGGTCAGTGTCTAGATAGATCCAAACCTAGCAATGCCACTTTTTGTTGTAAAGTCAGTTGGTCTTTTTTGAAATTTGTTGGTTGGTTGACCCAAGACTTCTGACAGGTGATAGGATATTAACAGAATGTTTTGTTATTAGGAGTAACTTGAGTCCCTTAATAAGTATACATGCAAAAAAGATTCTGTCTTATCACGTAAGGTTTTTCTCAGATCATTTGTCTATGGAGGAAGAGTAGTTGAGATAGCCAGGGCTGATATAGCCAAGATTTGTTTCATTGTCAGATGTACTTGGACACAAAGTTACTGTAAATCTGAATGTCCCACAAGTGACAATTTTTGTCATCAACATGAGAATAAGAGAGGTTATGAAAAGTGAAGTTTTCACAAAAATGGTTTATTATATGCTTTAACTTATAGTCTTATAAATAAAATGTTGAATTTTGACAGGACAAAGCAGATTTTGTCATTTGGAGTGGTTAGGGGGTACAAAACAGGAGTCATTAAAGGCTATTTATAGATAACCTTTACCTCACAAGGAGACGAGGAGCAGAGCAGAAGATAAAAAGTTCTATATATCATTAACAATAACTTGTTCCCAAGTCAAACTGTTATATTCAAGACTTCGTAATTGGTAGCTTTATAAATATTTCAGTTACTTTTTTTAAACGACACCTCAAAAGTGTATCAAGATCATAATTCTTTCAGGATAAAGATGGAGACAGAGCAGTCCATCACGCTGCTTTTGGTGATGAGCCTGCTGTCATTGAGCTTCTTCACCGCGGTGGGGCCGACCTCAATGCCAGGAATAAGAGGCGGCAAACACCTTTGCACATTGGTGTCAACAAGGGCCACATTGGCGTGGTCAGGTCTCTGCTGGACCTGGGAAGTCACCCCAGCCTCCAGGTAGGCCGCTTTCCGTCTTTGATATAGTTTTCCTTTTCCTTTTTACCATCTGGTCAATGCTGCAGGAAATGAAGGGATTTTGAATGTGAATTCCAGAAGTCGAGTGTAAAAAAGCAAAAAAGTTGTACTCTCCTATCTTCCGTGATGATTCATTCTTTAAAGTAACAATCTATCCTCAGAAGACTGGAAATGTGTCTTGAGATAATGTGTTTTCAGTAATTACTTTAAATTAAGTGGGCCTTGATGGCGCTTACATCTATATAGGAAAGTGGAGATTGTGTATGTGAGTTTTTGGCAGCGTGGTAGCCAATGCAGCTTCTTTGATGTTATAGTTGCTGACATAAACTTATTCTTTCTTAGAAACAATATTGTGTGGAACTACTTGCGCAACTTGCAAGCTGACTGGATGTTTATTTGATAAGAAGTAATGAGTGGTAGTATCCCAATTTAAAAATTAATAAATTAATAAGTAAAGCTGTAGTGTTTTTGTATGAAAGGTGGCAAATTGTAATTATTCTTCTCAAATCTAAATTGATAGTTTTAATTATATGACTAATATGAATCGATAAGAATGCCAAGATTTTTAACATTGTCTTAAAAAGTAATTTCTTTGTTCTTACTGGTCATTCCTTCAACATTTATATATGTAAATTGGTAGGTAAGTAAAATAAGTTATTTATTTCAATCTCTAAGGATTCTGAAGGGGACACAGCACTTCATGACGCAATAAGCAAGAAGAGGGATGACATGATTGCTCTCCTCCTGGAGCACATAGCCGACATCACCATCACCAACAACAATGGTTTCAACGCTCTGCACCATGCTGCTCTGAGAGGCAATCCAAGGTAAGGACTTTTGTCCCTCTTCAGGCTGCCCAACCAGGTTGTAACTTGCTACTTACGATGAGAAATAAAATAGATTTTAGGACTCGGACAAAAAAACAACAACTCAACAAAACCCGCTGAAAAGTTGTTAATCCAAAAACAATTTGTTTATGAATGCATTCCATTTAAGTGAGGCACCTTTGAAAGGCTGATTAGTCAATCATCACCTAAATTTATCCTATTCTTGTTGGATCCATTGGTCCTAAGATGTGTACACTGAATAAACAATTTTTTTTTCTATTGGAGTAGGAAGACCATTTGTTGGGCATCCTGTTGTTGTCAGTCATCCTTCTCTTTAAATATTGGTGTTAGTCTTGAAGAAAAGGGTCTTAGGAACAGTTTCTGAGCCTAAGATTTCCAACTCTTCTTTTTGTAACCATGAGAGCCTTTGGTGCTTTCGAGTTTCGCAGTAGAGGTATTAGTAGGCCTTAATTCTATTGACAAAACAAATTGTGTGGCATATTATCAAATTTGTAGTTTTGTGGCAGATTTTCAAGGCATTAGTAAAAGTGATATAAAAGATAGGTAGAGATTTTATCACGGTTGACAATATTGTGGAATTCAAACCGTCATGATGCATTAGTTTTAGGATTATCATATTGAACATATATTTGAATCCGAAAAAAATTGCAAGAAAAATAAAAAATAGATGCAGACCTCCTTTGTAAATCTTTGAGAATCACGAGGCCTTAAAAAATATGGCCTAACTTTGAAAAAGCGTACATAGCCACAGTAATTGCCATTTAGCTACTTTTATCCCCAACTGTTTTTATGGTAATTAAACTTTAATCAATACGCATGCAGATACAATATCTAGGGTTTTGGACATGCGGAAAGCTTCTAGGATTAGGTTAGGAAACACAGATGTAAGGTTCTGGGGAAAGGTAACATGGCTCTAAGGCCTGAAATTATTTTTCAAGTGAAGAACTGAAGAAAGTGTAGGCCAACAATATCTCATAGACATAGAGGTATTCCTCAGTCTAGACTTAACAACGAAATGATTGCATTCATGTAATTCAAAACAATGCTTTCAATGATGATTAAGTAAAGTTTGTTCTTGTCTTTTTTTTAAATGAGGATATGATATAGGCCTAAGACTTATGTGATTTAACTAAGAGTTACGTTTAGGCTTAATTAGAGACAGGCCCATGATACATAGAAACTGGTAGTGTGATTTTATGACATCATATGTTCTTCCCTTGTCTATTCATATTTAAAAAATTAGTCATGAAATTAACAACTGTATTGTATATGTCACACAATTATCAAGGCTCCCACTTCGTATTACGCTATATCATCAATGTAGAGTAACAGAACTTTTCATGTGGGTTACAAGAGGGTTGCCTTTTAGCAACAAGTATATTGGTGTCTTTTTCCTTAAAACTCAAAATACTGTTTTACACCAAATCTGGAGAAGGTTGGCTCTTTGATTTTTCGTAAATGTTTTTATTTAAGCAATTTGTAAGTTATTTCTCTTTGCTCCCCATGAAGCATTGAGCACCAGCGAAACCCATCTGGTCATCACAAGCCAGATGAGTTCTTCTCAGATCTTGTTCTTCTCTCACATCTCCTTCTTTACCATCCCCCTCTATGTTTCAATTTACTTATCTCTCGTCTAGTTGCCTGATGGAATCCATCTGAGTGCTAGATATGGATGTAAGGATTTGTTCATCCTAAGGGTGTGGTCCAACCACCACCATTTCCCACATAACGTTGTTAATTCCTATGCACCTGCTAACTTCCTTGTTGATGATATGTTATTGCCAGTGAAGTTGTAAAATTCAATGGAAGCATATTTTTTCAAAACCTCTGAGCTGGCTTTCTATTTTCTTGTTTTTCTACTATTTTCTGTGACATCTAAGAGGACAGATTGGACGTGTGACATGTAAATCTTCAGCTTGTTGTTAGTGTGGAAGATTTTTGACCTCCATATTTTTAAAAATCTGTTAAATGCCTGTGCTGCATCTCCAATTCTGGTGAAGATCTCGTTTTCAATATTGCTGCCAGCCAAGATATAGCTTTCAAGGTACTTGAAGTGCTGCTATTCCTGATGTTCTACACTCTGTACCTCTGTCTTCTTAGGATTCTTATTCTTCACTTTGACCATCTTGGTCTTGTCGGGGTGGATCATAAACCCTATGCTACTTGCCCTCCATCAACCCATAAAGCCTTCCCCTGGATGTCGCTCTGGCTGGGTCCCAATAGGGCTATGTCGTCCGTAAAGTTGCAAACTTCTACTTGGGTCTTCAATCCCCATACCAGTTCTCTGACTCAGCCTGCCATAGGTCTTCTTAACACTCAAGTCAATTGCAACAAGTAATAGATTTGGCGAGATCACACAGCTCTGTCTCACGCTGGTTTTCACCTTGAACTCACTTTGCTGCCCGTTATGTCACACAAAGAACTGGTTTTCTTCTTGCATGTCTTTGATCATGTTGAAGACTTTGGGTTGAAATTCACATGCTTCAATAATTTTCACAGTGAAGGATGGTAAATGTTATCAAAAGCTTTAGTAAAATGAACAAAGTTTGTGACCAAAGAACATCTATTATCCTCCTTATTACTTTCCTTGAGTCTCTCAAAACATTTGCATTATTATTTGAAAGAAATGTGTGGTAGTTGGCTTCACCATCGAAATTCAGTGCCCAATGAGCCTGCAACCTTTCTAAAAGCATATCATCTTAGGGTCATAAATCCATAATCACTTGACAGAAAGTGGGGGCTAGTGCAAACTCGCTGGTCTCCTCATATGCATACGCAGCCTACATCAAAGGTAATGCTTGACATCCAATCGAGACTTGGCATTGAAAGGAGGGCCCCGTACCCAAATATATATGGGGTCTTCCGATCGCCTTGTGATTAAGCCGCAGGACGCCGTAATTAGTGAGCCACCTGAGGCTTGTAACGCTAGCGTTGACGGACACCGTTTCAAGGGCGCAAAACGCTCAGAACGACCCAGGTCCTTAAACAGACAGACAGACAGAAAGTCAGGTTTTAGTAGCACTTCGTCGTCATGTGAGAAAACGATCAAACAGTCCACAACATGCATTGCAATACATTTTCTGCCATATTTTTAAAACATTTGCATGGGTCTATCCATATTTCTGTTGTGCATTCCAGTGAATATGACAATGTGTTAAACATGCAAAATTTTGTATGTGTCGTAATGTTTGTTGTTTGTGAATGAATTTTGAGAAATACAAACAAACCAAACACAACACAAGTGTGACAACAACACACACAAAAATGTGTCAGGCTCCAGCAGGTAAGTGATGAATTTGTGCCTGTCCTTGTCCTTGTTTTGTTGCAACATATTTAGTTTCAAGCTTTTTCAAAATGTTTTGGTCCATATTATATTCTCTTCCATTAAATGCTATTTTCTTGTCTTAAGCACAATTCTTATCACATTCAACTGCTGGGGGATATTACCCTCAGAAAGGAAGCCTGCCTTTCTATATTCATCGCACATTTTGGACATAACTAGTGTCTCTCAAGGATTTTCAGTAATTCGTTTATGGTGGCTATATAACCAAGGCTAAAGGCTGATTGAACCAGTCCATACTTACTTTTCAAATTACGGGTATTCTGAATTTGCGATCTCATTTATTTGCGGCAGTGCAGGTGAATTGAATTTTTTGCATAAAGCTGTGGCAGATACAAATTTAGGTAGTCCAGATGTTAAAAAAAGCCTTAAATCATTACTGATCCGTTCATATGCATGTCGTTCTAGTACTACACATTTACGTACTATGTCTGTGAGCCTCTGTGATGAAACTCTTAACCCAGTACCTTTCAGGCAAGCTTTAGCATTATTACATGTTCTATGTTCAAGGATTCGATTGGTTACACCTAGATGTATTGATTTTAAATGAAGAAAAGTGGTTATTTTCTTTTGATATTCAATCAGTATACTAAAATTACTTTCAAATAATATGAATTGAATCTACGCGATCGTCTCTCTTTCAAGCAACTTTGCCTCTTTTTGACTGGGTCTTAATACAGGGCAAAATGTTACTCTTGTGCCGCATATCTCGTATCATCTCTTTTGATTTAGAATGATAGGGCAACAAGGCGCAAAAAATATTTGTACTATTTCAAAACCGTGTTAATCGGTATGCGATTGGTAGACACAGAAAGCTTGATATCTTTTGAGGATTTTCTTATGCCGCCCTTCTTTTAACTAAAACTGTTTATGGCTGCGATGGTTGATGACAAAGCGAGCATGATGGCGTGTGTAAATTGCTTTAAAACGCTTTGACGGGGCTAATTTTTATAGAGTACAAATTAATAAGTTAATACTAGAAATTCGGCTCTTTGCTCGGAGTAAACGCCCCCAAACCAGATCAATTTGCTATGTCGCTTATAATGCAAGCTGATTCATGAGATTTATAAAGAGATTTAGGCAAAAGGGGATTCCCATGGGAAGTGGACCGGATTACTGTACTTTGTTCCGAGTTTTGTATCCGTATTAAGTTACTTCCCTCGACTGCCACTATTTTCACAGCGAGTTGAAAACCGAGGGCATCTAATATAACGTAAAAAACTCTTCTGCTATTGCTAAGGTAATTCAAGATGTATTTTGATCAAATTACATATGCATATGATAGTGTGTAATCTTTGGATCAAAAGCTTAGCTTTTAGAAAGAAAATTAGAATATTTCTAAAAAGAAAGGTTGAAGTTTGTGTAGGATAATTCACCATTGACAATACACTCCTGGAAAAAAAGTTTTTCAGGAAGTCGAGGTAATCTTTGACGCATCCCAGAAAAGTGATTCATTGATCATGCAAAGAAACGTTCCAACGACTGTAATCGTCAAAGGCAGATGTATTATGGCGATACATGTATACTTTATAGGTGTCCTAAAACGAGTCAGTTTTTTTTAACCACCCTCATTCCACGTGTTACGGTACCAAAACCTAACCGCCAAACCATCTTGTACGGGGAAGCATGATGGACGTCGTAATGGCTTATTTCAAAATAAGGGTGAGTGGTGATGACATTGGTTACACCCGCGGTAGCAAGAATTGGCTGGGACTGCTAGTTGTTTTTTTTTTCTCAAGAAGAAATGGGCGGGTCTTTCTGGTTTCGTTCGAAGATTTTGTCGATAGTCATTAGTCTTTGATATTATTTACAAAATCAAAATCTCGGCCCTAAAGATCGCAAACATTCTGTTTTCTTCTGGTGAGTGTATTATATAGAGAAAGAAAATAAATGTGCACGTTTTCGCCATTGTTAAGCGCTCTCCACTGAAAAGATAAAGCAATATCGTAATGCGATACGGAAAGATTGTCGAGAAGGGCCGTAAAAATATGCTCTTAATTCGTAGGAGGTTCCACTGGAAGACACACGTGGAAGGAAGCGTAGGCATGTACTTTATGGTGTTGTTTGTGTTCTGGCGTTAACAAGCTGGGTCAGACTACTGCTGCCAAATGCTCGCGTCCTCTCTTTCCCGGGTAAGGCAAAGGGAGTTTTCTTTTGGCACCAGGTATACATTTCTGGGTTTCCTTTATCTTTAATACCAATTAATTTGAAGCACATGGGAGGCTTGTCGAGAGAGCCGTAAATAATACAATACACGAGCCACCACGGAACAAGAATAATAGTCTCTTACGGTGCGAGTGTGACTCATGGCGTGATGCTGGGGAAAGCTGGAACACCTGTCTGGCAGAGGTGGGAGTACGGGGAAAAGGGCCCTCTTTTCGATGCTAGCCTCTTTCTCACACCTGAAAGCCAAGATCTGTCGATGCGTTTCAAACGCTTTATTTGAGCCTTCCATATACAGTCATAGCCAGCTCAACATTGGAATCTTCTTTTAAATTAACTTCAAGAACTTCAAGAACAAGCCTCTGAAGTAGTTTTTATCGATGAAGCTGTTGAACGCCAAAGTCCTGACCACAAATGCAATTCCAATAAGCTGTTTTACCTCCCAGAACAAGGCAAGGCAGTTGTGCATTGTGCTTTGTTTTATCAGCTGTCCCCGGCGTTCCCACCTTTCCTCTGTAGTCCTCCATAATATTATGTCTCGAGCTCTAGTCTAAAATGGCATTAGACTCACTCACGGCACGCATTCCCCGAGACACATTGAAAGTTTTCTACAAGGGAATATGTAACGGTTGCCGTGTGTTGCATGTATTTCCATTAATTCTGCACTGCCATTCTTCCTGCTTTATGGCGTATTTTACAGCAAATATTGAAGCTTTTTCTTTGCTCTGTGTTTGTGTGTGTGTGTGTGTGTGTGTGTGTGTGTGTGTGTGTGTGTGTGGGCGCGCGCGTCTATGTGTTGGGAGGGGCTTGGTTGTGG
>JAUEKT010304559.1:0-10990 GCA_031762655.1 Doris verrucosa | reverse complement strand
ACCACTGACAAATTTAACCCCCCCCCCCCCCCCTTGAGTGGGGTGAAGCAGTTGGACTCATTTTCTTGCTTAATGAAAATATGTGATGGTCGTGGATGAGGCTCAAACCCTGTACCTTTTAGACAGCAATCTGATGTTCTAACCATCCAGCCATTAATCTTCATAATGGATTCATGATAAAGGACATAATATCAGTTTTGTAAAAGTAACAGTTAAAAATGAGATAAACAGCCCAAAAGAAATGAAAAAATGGAAAAAAAATGGGGAAAATATAAGCGAGATCACTTCCTATCTTAATATAAAGAAAATTAAGATATAGAGAGATGACACACACACCAACGGACCAATCTTAAATAAAATCTATATGTAGTCAAACAGTGGGTTTGAGGGCAATGATAAACAAGGTAAGACGGGGGAAAAAAAGAATCTTGCTTCACACAAGACGTGAACCAGTGACCTCTACGTTGGCACCCACCGCCTTGCTACAAAGAGAAAGCAATCTACCAAGAGAGCTAGCTCCACTCCTTATGGACCATTTCAATTACTTTGTTTATGACTTAAACAATTAAATTAGTAACGCTTTCATGATTTGAGGGATTTCATCACAGGACTGAAATTACACACTGTAAAATCTAAAACGGAAAACAGAAAAATTCCGAAAATTCCGTGTATTAAAAAAGAACAACAACGTCAACAGCATCAAACAAATGTGCCACAGACATCACCACCATAAACACATGATTCAGACTTATTGAACATAGCAGGGAAGTCCAAGATGTATTGCAGACCAATGGTTTGTTCGTGTTTTTCATCCAACGCATGCAATGATTTAAGAATGATTAAAAGAAAACTGGCAAGATCAATGACAAGTGATGGAAAGAAAATACATGTACCAGCACGCCCCTCCAACTGCCCAGTACAGGTATGGCAGGGACAGGCCATATTAGGAAGTACCAACAGGAGGCTGAAAAGAGAAAGTGTGGTTTATATCTTTGGTAGTTTTGGAGACACATTGGATATTATCTCACACAGGGGGGATTATGTGAATGATTTCATTACAGGACTACCTTTGCCACACCAATCCTTATTAGAATTAGTAAAATGGAATTTCCTGAGCAATAATATACTATTTCGGGAATACATCAATAGATGTTCTCTGCAGCTTTAAATCAATCTTTTGGGTAAACTAGAAAATGAGGAGGCATACAGGAATTTGTGTCAAGTTGCAAATATGGCATGGTAATATCGGTAAGTATCTACTAAAGTATACCATCCCCTCCCTATAAGGTGCTACAAATCTGACCCCACACTAAGGATAAGAATAGTAAAAATCGTTACCGTCGGCGAAAAGGGTTGTAGGCCTATGTGCAAAACTGCAAAACTGCACATACGACTATGTTCCCAGACGGTGACGAAATGTGTCTGCTCAATATCACATGCATGTGTATTACTCACAGTATCCAATTTTGGCGGGCATGCGTTCTTGGTGATACTTGGAGCATGCTTGAAATTTGAAGAAAATTGGACCACTACTTTGCGGGTAGGAGGAGAAAGATGCAAAGTGGGTTTGATTTGACCCACAATGTGGGGAAGGGGTTGAGATAGATTTCTACGAGAAAACAATGTTTGCAGGGCATCCAACAGAACTAAAACAAATCAGGTGGAAGTGCGAAACAATAAATATTTGAGTAAAACATAGGATAATTACCCTTCAGTAAAATTTGATGATACAAGGCAGACTTCAGAAAGAAAACAAAAGCACCAGGAGATAATTTTAATCCTTCAATGCTTCCATTTCATAGGCGGAATAAAGAACTTCTTTTGATTTTTTTTTTTACATTTTACATACCATCATGAACTTCGGTGAGTTTCCCTTGGTTTTGTGTGATTTGTGTTGTGTAAATGTAAAATGTTGACACACAGTGGTCACACATGAGGCTTGAACCCGGCACCTCTTGGTCAGCAGTCAACATGCCTCCATTATGGAGCTAGAAATTTAGATAGAGTCTAGATCCACAGCCAAGTAGAGATGATTAATTCCTGTCAAAGTTTAGACTTCTGCATTGAAATTTGAACTTTTAATACTTCCCCATTCCATCAACAAAGCACAAAAAATATTTTTTTCTGTAAAATAATCTGCATTGGGGCCAATGAAGCCAAAAAGAAATTAGTATGGTATTGATGACATCAGTGTGGATGGCGGATTTGCATTTACCTAGGAGATAAAAATTTACACACTTAAAATCTGAGATTGCAAATGAGACTTTGGATAACATCATTGAGATAACAATGATTGTGACGCCTGATGTCTTATGAAGAGGAAGACGTGGTAGCAAGGTAAGAGAGATGGGGAGTGAAAAATGAACCCTTTATCTTCAAGGTTATAATTACTAGGTGAACAGGAACTTACTCTTATGCATGACTACCTATTTTGCAAATCTCATTACTTTAAACGTTGTTAGATAAGTTTTGATATAGGGTGTTTCATATTTTCTTACTACAGTATAGATTTCATGAAAATATCCTCCCTGAAAACTTGCTATTGGGGATTACATAGAGCAAAAAACAAAAAATTCAATGAAGTCTTGGCAATGCACGAGGTGAACAGAATGAAGACTAGAGATGTCAATGTGATGGCAGCTTTGTCTATTGGAACAGCCTTGCTGGCCGTCATGAAAACATTTCGATGGTCTCGGACACAAAACATCTTACTCCTTTACACCTGAAGCCTCATTAGCTGTACTATAGCTACAGAATACACTGGAGCTGCTGAACAGAAAACGTGGTACAAGTATCATAGAATACTAGACATTCGAAGCTTTTAGCGAGGCTACAGTATGAGAAATCTAAGCCAGAGATGCCAACTAGAGAGGAGCCAAAAAAGGGATGAATGTGGAGATTTGGAGGGACAAGTAAAGAAAAAGAGGGACATATTTCATCAAACTAGTAGCTTCAACTTTTGTCCGCTTTCGCAAATGATGAAAACAATACTTAAATCCAACAAATATAAAGCTTGCTTAATGAAGACTAAATTGTTCAGGAAATTTTCTTTGAAATCTGCAGATTAAAAAAAAGTAAATGGGGGGTAAGGCTGATGACAGACTCAATGGTGGGACAACTGATAATCAGGAGGGACAAATGCTGTTTTTGAGGGACTGACCCTCCAAAAGAGGGACAGTTGGCATCTTTGATAAGCCTTCACAGATCTTACCGTGTTCTAAAACGTAACTTCAATCTCCATCTATTTGGGCATAGATAGTTTTGCACCTGAGATCATCGAATATGGGAATAGATGAGAAAAGTAACGGACACACAAACAGTGAACACTCGCGCACCCCTGTCACTCGTAATGCCGTACAGCCCTGTAAATAACCTTGTCAACGCCGCCCTGTCTGAACATGATAATCAAATATGTGGCACAACTAATGGTGCAAAAAATTCTGAACAACGGATACAAATATAAACATGTGAAAGTTGCAAGTAAAAAGACTGTCCAAAACGCGGCAATGCAGTACAATTTCCTTCTCACGTCCGCTTCTGATAAAGGCTCCCAATTTTTGACAGAGCCATTGGCAATGTCCTCTTCCTGATCAAAAGTCTTGTTTGCATAGAAACGTTCCAAACGCTGTTCTTTCTCCGCCCAGACTTTGCGACACCACTCTTCCAGTCCAGCATCCGTGTCTGGCACAGAGCTCAACGGATAATCTTTGAGGTAAAAGTGGATCTCCTCGGGGTAATTTCCCTTGATCGTGTCAAGCTCACTATGAATCATTGTCTTGGGATACCCCACTGTGACATCCATGATAGAGTCCAAAATCTGACCTGAAAAACATGGCAAATTTGTTAGTTAAGAATGGAATAACGACTAGCAAAAACGAAATTCATCCTAGTAAAAAATAAAAACTCGTCCTAACAGTCTTCTATTCTCCATAACACATCACAAACACATTTACAAAGACTAATTAACAACACAAGAACATAAAACACCAACAAAGAGGTTTCTACTGGCTTAGAGACTGGAATAGGCTGATTTGAGCCAAGACAGGACTTTCAGACCTTTTCCAAACCATTTGAAAACCTAAAACTTGTTCCAAAACTTGCCCTGAGTGACAAGGTAAAACTAACATTATGAGAAGACATTTTAAGTAAAAGTTCAATAAAAAACAAAAACGAGGAGAATATTAATGTCCTTACGAATAAATTGAATCTAATTCTGGATATATCCTTAAAATAACCCACAAGAAAAATGTTATGACACACACTCACAAACATACACACAAAGAGATACCCTTAACCCTTTTGCGTTTAAACTGGCCAAACCCGGCCGCCCACAATACAGGCCCATGCGTTTAGCCCGGCCGAAACCGGCCGCTCGCTAAGGTGGCCCATAGTTCAATCCGGCCGTGGGTATCACCTTTTCATTCAGCGATCAGATTGGCTCGTCAAATCTATTTGTGTTACTAAATTAAGCTACTATTATTTCTAGAAAGCTCGTTACAGCCTCTTTCTGATGCCAAAGGTCATGATCTCACTGTAATAGCGTCACTTTCAACGACCCGCATCTGATCCCATTATCACTTCTCGTTTTCCTTCTGTTCGACACGCACCGTTACCTACTTCTTTTTACTATTGTTATCGTCATTTTTCAACTTTTTCATCATGGATGATACGGAAAGAGATGGGGAATCAGACATCGAGATCGAGATAGATGATATTAATGTCACTAGACCCATTTTTCTGATACCCCCCGCTGAAGCCTGCACAGAGCTCAGAAAATCTAAACACACCAGGGTAACACGGTTGTTGGGAAACTGAATCTAGGTCAGAGCCTTCGGTCGGGGAATCTGAACGCTAATGGGTTAAAACGGAAGAGTTGCCAATTCTCACAAAATATTTGTGATGTTCGCAAATTGTGAAGATTCTTCACACTTTCACGATTTGGAGCGAAATCTCACAAATAAAACCTCATTCAAATACCTCAGTGTGTTCCTTGTTACTTTGATTTTAGGTAAGAAGTTCTGTGATACCAATTCATATTTACATTGATTTGGTCTATGGATCATTTCATGAAATTTTGTGCATTAAACTTTGAATGTTTTAGGGTTTAAGATATATCTAGATCTAACTTATGAGCATAAGTACATGGTCATAAGATGTCACGAAGCAATTGAAAGCCTGACGACTTTTTCAGACAAATCTCACCAATTCCTCTCAGCAAAGGTTGGCCACTTTAAAACAACCCTAGGGCAAGCATATGCCTGACTCAGACACTTATCTATCTATCTATTTCGGATAGCTAGGTACTCTCTCATACCAGCAAATGAAATATGGAATTTAATTCTCATTTGTAAGGAAAACTCTCAGTTTTATGGTGATTTTTATATTGAGGCCATCTCACCCCCCAGATGTTTCTGCAATACATTTTTTTTCTTTGTTTACAATCTTTCACCATTGTTTTTTTCTCTCCATGTCAGAATTCAAATGATCAGAACAGCTTCAGAGTGCTCGGTGGCTTCGCTTCTTTGAGTCGCCTCCTGCTGATGATAGAGGATTCCACACCCACTCAACCCTGTGTCATTCCGACCAAGTGAGTTTTCCTCAGAAATCTCCCTAATTTAGAGTGAAGATGACTTTGATCAAAGGCTCGTCTCAGTGATGTCAGCTGCTTTGATTTGAAATTTTATTTTATGCTTTGAGAGACTTTCAACAAACATGATGCAGAATGAGGTTTGCAGCTTCACATTTTTTGTGAACAAAGAGAACTCTGTAAGAGTCGCTAGACACCTGCAAGCAAATTTGACAAATTTATTGGCACAAGTCGATCCACTGGTTTGTGCAAGTAGACACAAAGCCGAACTGTCATTTTGGCTTGAAGACTCCCATACTCACCTTCCTATTTGTACAAACCAGTGAATGGACCTGCGCAAGTAAATCCATTGAGTCTACTTTCAGGTGTGTAGCGACTCTAATGTCATGATAACATGGGTGTCAGATCGCCGGCACATGCCATGCCGGTATCTTTGTCTTTTTGGCTTTGATCTTGCAGGCTTCTTCTCCAATTTGAACGGAAAAGAGAGAAATAAAAAAAAAAGAAGAGACTGGCTTTCGGAGCCATCCCCAAAACAGATTTTGATGGCTTAGGGCTTAGGGTCTAACTCGATTAAGTCACTTCCTTTTTTGCAAGAGGGACTTAGTTATGCAGCTTGGGCTAAGCTTATATGATAAATAAAGCCGAGCAGCTGAACTTATTGAAGACTGCTTGTTGTATTTGGAGATAATGTCGAAGGCATTTTTTTTTGCTCCGTTACAGCAAGCGGCCTTCAATTTGCTGCTGCTTGATTGTTTGTATATGTGCGCATAGGGCTTGGTGCATTCGACGTGTGTTATCCCTCAGGGGGTTTGTGACAAGTTGTTTTTGCATGCTGTGCTTTTCTTGTTTTGTTTCAAATCTCTGAATTTTAACATATTGTATACTTATCATGTTTCTACTTCAGGTCTTTGAGTCATGCTTGTGATGTGTACCGACTGGCCTGCAAGACCAACTTTGACAACTGTCACTACATGCTGTTCAGCAACAAGATTGGTGCCATCGTTGACCATCTGATACACCAGCTCAATGTAAGTAATTAATGTTGTCAAGAGGAGTAGCAATGAAAAATGTGGCAACACATCACCGCTTGAGAATAATGCTAGTGTTATACCTTCAAAATGTCGTAACTTCACTGCATTCTTATTTGTGTCGTTAATTTTAACAGGTTATTACCATTTGATGCACCTCGTTCTGATGATTTCAATGGTATAAGAAACTCAAAATTAATTTTGCACTACAACAGTATTAATTTCAGGTGATGACATGAAAAGAAGTGTTCTTTTAGTCCTTTACACTATGAATCGGCTGAAATCCTCTTTTTCACCTTCAGCCAGTCATTGTCCTCTTTTTTCTTCTTGATAACAGTAGATAGTGCTATCTAATATGCCGAAATATGGCTGCGGTTGGTGAGAATAAAAAAATAATTCTCAGAGTATCGGACCGAAGGTAAATCTTTTTAGAAAATGAAATGATAGTGACACAGGTGAAATAGCTTAATGTCAAAGCAAGGCGTTATTCATTTATCCGATCGCCCTGCATAGGGGCAGTAGAGACGGATGAGGACTGTCGTAATGCAGGTTTTGAGTTAACAGACAATGTTTTCCTCTTTTTTGTTGTTGTTGTTGACAATTTTCTGTTATCATCACTGCTCTCTTATATATACACTTTTCAGAAGTTGATCTCGGACACGCCCCCCAGGCCCGGCAGTGCCGTCAGTGCCAACAGCTCAAACAGTGACGCTGAGAACACCATGCCCTACGACCCGCTGTGCTGCGGCCTGATGCAGGTGCTGAGCACGGTGCTCTCCTGCCTGGCCAAGCACAACCCCGCCAGCAACTGCAGCGAGGCCAGCTCCGAGCGCATGAGCAGCACGGGCGATGCCGTGACCAGCCGCGGCAACGACATCATCAGGTGAGTGAGTCCGCCCTGCTGAGTAGTGCTTGTAATAAGTAGAAAAAAACCCAAACTCGCTTAATTTCATTGCCGAAGGGGAATTGGTCTTTGTGTCTTTAACTGAAAACTTAGGGGTGTCCGTAGAACAGTGCCCCCAAATGGGACACTCACAGTGTCCCCTGAAGGGATTTGAACTCGCTATCTCACGCATGCAAGGCCAGTGTTGAACCACTAGACCATGGCGACTGTAAAGTTCCTTCTAGGCCTTGACAGACCCAAAGAGCCGGAGCTTATCCCGGGAGCTGGTCTATCGTGGGTTTTACTCCCCAGCACTTGCTGGTACTCATTTACACCTGAGTTGAGTGAAGCAATTGGAGTAAATTGTCTTACTCAAGGAAAATGCACGATTGTCACGGATGGGATTCTAACCCTAAACCTCTCAGTCAGCAGTCCAGCGCCATGCCCTAACCACTAGGCCACCATGCCTCCATACCCTGCTGAGTGGAAGAGTGAAATCGGTGGTGATATCACGAACTAGCGTAACTGACGTTGTGGTCAAATTTCAATTCCTGCCATTGGTCTTTGATTACCTCAACACGTTTCTATGAGTTTGCAGGTTTTGTTTTGAATTTATTCGTTCCATTCTAAGACTACCACGGAAGTGATAGTAATGTTTCACCTAAGCTAGTTTTAAAGTGATCAAAGGAGTTACGTTCCTCTTTGCTCTAAACTTGACTGAAATGTCGGTTGCGGTTGCGTTAGTCCATGGTATGACCGATGAAATGTTCTTGTGCAAAGCTGCCACCTTACCATTGATGGCATCAACTAGTCCAATTGACGTTACAGTCATTTTATTTCTCAGATCCATTCTACCATTTTCTTTCCATGACTTTCTTAATTTTGTTTCTCTTGCGTATGTGGAGGCATTCTCCATTGTTTATTCGATTTATGGCATTTATTGTCACCAGCATAAGTATTAGACTCTTGTAAGTCTTTCAATCTGGAAAGTTTGATAATGTTTCCTCAACTTTTCCTTGAATGGCAAGGTATTGGATAGAGCATCACATATAACAAAGAGAATTGCCTTCTGAAATAAAGTAAAAAAATAAAAGATTGTTGACAAATCTGAATGTACACATTTAGAGAATAACATTGACGACGTTTACATGCGCTTTCCTGACTTGTAGACTTTCAAGATGCTTTTGCAAATTTAATTTTAAAGGAAAGATACAGGGTTAACTGGGTGAACAAATTGCCTCTCTTATGACCTTCCTTATCTTTTTCCTACTTCAGTGCTTTTCTATCTTTTTTGGAACTTTCAGTTGGCAGTTCTGCAGTGGTAGCTGGGTACATGTATCATGAATGAAAGTTACAAACTGCTTTGTAGTTCTTAAATGAGATTCAGTAGGTTGAGTGCAGATTGTTACCTGTTCTGTGTATTGGAGAAACCAATTCTTGTGCACTAGATGCATAGTAAGATTGCATTGAGAAAAACTTTACAATTGAGATTAAGCGTGTGCCTAAATATTCCGACACCTATTTAAATCAGTTAAGAATCATGAACATTGTGAACGTATGAAAGCTTTAGAGCATTTTATAGGACAGAAATGTTAAGAGATCTTTTCAACTAAAATTGTTTGAATTTTGACCTGGGAAACATTTTGAATGTTATGAAAGCATGGCAAACAATAAATTGTTACGAGGAAGAAAGCAAGCTTATTGTTAAATGTCAACAAAATATGTGTTGAACTATTACAATGCTACTATTTCGTCCTGATTGAAAGACTGTTCACATTTAGAAATAATTGGAAAATTACCATCAAAATGTAGAAGGGGGACAACCAGCTTAAATTTAGCACCGCCCTGCTTATTTAAAGACATATAATATAGTTACTTCCCTTATACCATAATTTTTCATTGGATCATACTTTCAACAGCATCACTACATAGAAAGTTCTTTCCCCTCCCGAATGAGTTTAATTTTGTCACCTCTTCTTCTGCCTTGTTGTCGATGAAGATGTATGGGTCAAAGAAACATGTTATGTACTTTGCAATAGAAATTAAAGTGTGATGCTGAAGAACTGATCGAAGGGGCAAATGCATGCTGTTTGTGAGACTCCTCTAGCTCCTTTTTTTCCTTTTTTCCTTCCTTTTTTATCTACACTTAGGCTATGTCACGTTGTTAGCCTTCTGTTTTGTTTATTGTTTACATTGTTTCTTTGTTGCTGACGAAGGGCGGGCGCCCGAATATTTCTTGTTTTGTTTTGTCTTCTCCCCTTTAGGCGTTTTCCTATTTCTGCTTGTCTGGTCCTCTAGCTAAGTCTCAGGTTAGAAATCTTATTCGTTTTATTGCTGAGTTCTATTTAAATTTTTATAGAAACACTTCAATTCTTATGTACCTTCTATTTTTATATAAAGTAGATCATGCTTTTGATAGTTTCACTGTTAAATTGAAATGGAGAAGGCCTGAAAGAGCTGTGTCACATTTTTGACACCATAGGCCCTAGCCTCCTTAGCCTTCCACAACTATGCTGAAGTCTGCAACAGTAACACCTTAAAATGCTGTGCACACATAAGACATTTTATTGTATTTTTATCATGCCTGATAACCCATCATTATTGTCACAAGTGGAGGTGCTGGGTAGGAATCAGAGAAACGCTGTCTCCATCTGCCCGTAAAATAAATCTTGCACCACCCCTGGACATCTGTGCTGTATTCACAAAGGGCACAGGCATGCACAGACACACTCCATTTGACATTCTGGGGACATAGTGGTTATTCTCAATCAGAGCAGAAGAGACCACAGGACGCAACCCATAATGGCCCCACGAGAAATATCCTCGTGGGTGTTCTGGCCGGTATTTCATGACTGCTGGGCCTACAAACTAAAACGACTCGCCCAGAAGGGTGGCTGAGCGCATCCCATAGATTAAAGCAAGCCTGTCTCTGAACAAATGAAGACAGTGCTACTCGAGCGACAGCTGTAACCATACTGGTACATGTGGATTCACATATGTGTCCTCATGGGTTACCGTAGAATCCTTCACATATGCGCCCAAAGCGGACTGAAGAAGTCAGCCTTCACGAGTCAGACATATAAGTCACTATTTTGAGAGATTCCTTGACACTAAGGTTTCGTACCGACTGGTTGAGTTTGTCACGTTTTCCAGGTCATGGCCCTTAAGTGCGCTCCCCTCTGTATCACCCTAATAAGCCTACTTAAGTAAAATGATATGCTCATCTCAGCTATGTTGTGGATATGGTAAGAAGGACTGTAGTTCAATATTAATTTACATTCTCATTTTGTGGTAGGCACTGTGGGTATGTCTACTTATTCCATCTTTATTTCACCCATCCACCCATTCTCTCTGCCTGCCTGCCTGTCTGTCTGTCTGTCTGTCTGTCTGTCTGTCTGTCTGTCTGTCTCTTTCCCGCTTTCTCTCTCTGTCTTTCTCTGTCTCTTTGTCTCTGTCTCTCTATCTCTTTCTCTGTCTCTCTGTCTGTCT
>JAUEKT010304448.1:0-10994 GCA_031762655.1 Doris verrucosa | reverse complement strand
CTCTCTCTCTCTCTCTCTCTCTCTCTCTCTCTCTCTCTCTCTCTCTCTCTCTCTCTCTCTCTCTCTCTCGTGTACGCCTTCCACGTCAGTCATTTGATAATGTTATGTATCAATGTGAATACACATTTTTTCTTCTTCTTGTAAGCTGGCTAATAGGTCATGGTATTCATTGTTAATGTGACGTCCAATTGGATATACATTAAAACAAATGAGCTAATTGATCACCAATCTTCCATATGGCTATTACTATTATTGCTGGTCCCCGTAACAGCAGGATTTCAGGAGTCACTCTGCGTGTTGTGTGACAATGTTGATGTTACCATCTGTCGGCTATTGGCCAGCCACGATATATATCATATAATATGTCGAATTTATGTCCGGGTCTCACCAGCCTGACCGCAAGGGGTGGGTGTGTGGTTACTTATTCATGATGCCACTCTTCTCGTCTCACACGGCCATGCCGCATGCCGATGCTTTAGATGATGCTCTCCTAGTCAAGCCTGACTGACAGTATAATATAGTGTGTTTTGTTTTTACTCATCATCACGGATCTTCTTATTCGTTCTCTTTTTTTTTCTTACCATTCAACTCTTGCTGGCCCTCCTACTCATCATCCCCTTCCTCCTCAATCCCTTCCTCCTCTTCCTCTTACTGCTCCTATTCCTCCTCATCTCCTTCCTCTTCCTTCTCTCCCACACAGTCTTTACCAGTTATTCGTTCTTCAAAGATCAACACTGCAAAAATAAGAGTCCGTTGACATACATCTTTTTGCTTTGAGGTCGGGCTGATTCAATGTGTAGTTATTAATTTCAGCTGTTGCATAGGTGACTTTATCTCCCCAATTACTCATTCTCCATAGAAGTTACAGTTCTCTACCTAATTTATTTTTAAAGAAGCCTTAATGACACGACAGGACAACTACAACTATGTGTATTTCTAGTCCAAAGACAACACTGCTGCTAGTGCATTTTACTTGCATAAAAGGATAAATCTTCCTGATCGCTTGAACCCTTTTGATCTAAGTAAATGGCAAGTCAAAGGTAGAAAGAGATTATGTCAGGTACCTTGTTAACTTGTATCAAGAGACTTGCATCCCTGCCAAGTGGTTTGTGTATTGATGATGTCTAAAAGTAAAGCTTATGTGAGATACAAATTATGATAGTTTGTTATTGTCATGTTACCTTTAACTGACCGACTTGTTTCCGTTTGTGACTTTCTCCAACTGACTGACTTGTTTCCATTTGTGTCTTTCCTCAGGGACATCCACAGTACGACTGGCAAGCTGCGACGGGCAGTCCTCCAGTTTACACCTGCTAGGTGAGTCTCACAATTTCACTGTCAGTGGTCAGATGGGGTGTTTTTATGTTCGCTTTTGATGAGAGGGGCTTAAACCCGGAACTTTTGGATCAATGTCCAATACCTTCAAGACCATTAGCTCTGCCTTCACTCCACCCCACCCTTTAAAAAGAAACAAGAAAAGCAAAGCAACACTAGTGTTACAGCTGTGTCATTCCAGTTATCTTCCCTCACTGTATAGTGTCAGCTGTTCATGCCTTAGTATGGTTTATCAAATCTAGCCTTGGAAAAGGAGGAGAGGATGGGAGAAGGAGCCAAATGGGGTGTATGGTTGCAGATGCCATGTGTAGTAAAATGAAATATCCTTGAAAAAGAAATGGAGAGTGGGAGGGTAAGGCAAATGGCTTATGGTTATAAATGTCATGTATTATAAAAATGTATTAGATCTAGCTATGGAAAAGAAGCAGAGAGCGGTAGGGAGAGGCAAATGGGTTATCATCTTGTGGGTAAGAAAAAGACTGTTCAAAGATATAATCCAAAGATGGCTAAATGCAAGAGAATTTTTTATTTATCTCTGCAAATGAAAATTTTGTAAAGAAAAATAGACTTGCATAAATAGACTTTGCATCAAAGATGGTGGCCATTTCTATGACAACTAGAAGGTTTGGGGGAAAATGACAACATAAATTGACTTGCATTCACCCATGATACACTTAGATGTATTAATTTGGTTTAGTTCAAAACATTGAAAATAAAGGTTTTGAGAATTTTGGTATCTGGTCATCCTAACAGACAAACAGAATCAGAAAAAGGCCTATAAGAAAGAAGACAAAACAAAACAAGGAATTTTCTTCATCTACAAAGAAACAATGACCATTGTTTCTTTGTAGCTGAAGAATGGTGGGCCACCCGAAAATTCCTTGTATTGTTTTGTCTTCTTTCCTGTAGGCCTTTTTCTAATTCTGCATTTCTGGTTCTCTATTACTTACCATCGCCAATGCTTCACGCTTGTGTGTGTTTCTCCTCGTATCCCTGGCAGCTGGCTGTACGTGCGATGGCTGGACCCCAACTCCACCACCATGCGCATCCTGGCTGTGTGGATCCTCATCGTGGCCTGGCAGCTGTCCGAGCTCAACACCTTCTTCCTCAAACACATCTTCTTTGTGCCGCCCTCGCACATGCTCAACTTGATCCGCCTCCTGCTCATCTGCCTCATCTCGGCGCCAACCATCAGGTGAGTGGGGTGGTGAGTTTGATGGTTAGTGGCAGCAGGGCTCTCTAGATCTGTGAGCCCTTGGTGCCTGAGGATGATTCGGCCAAGGGCAACAACAGCGCCGTGGAACGTTCTGCATCTGAAGGGTGCCAGTGACGAATTCTGTTTCCTAATGTTTCTTCCGTTTCATCACCTCGTTCGTTATCTGCTGTTTATTCACTCTACAGACACCAATTAATTTACAATGGGATAATTTTTATTTATTAATTTCTCATACATGAACGACCAGCATTGGCAACCATGATAAATATTCATCATCATCGATTTTGATTGACAACCATGATAAATATTCATCATGATGATTTTGATTGGCCTTCCATCTGACACCAAATTTAAAAAAAGTATTCTCAAGAGTAAAACTGTCAATTTAAACATCACTCTAAACGAATAAAAGGTAACATTTTTGCAATCATGACTTTATAATGATGACAATCAAGTTACAATTACATTATCGCATGAAAGTATAGTGTGACAATGACAGTAAAAAAGAAGACTTCGTACATTATGGATGTCATTACGTTCATGGTGAAAGTCTTTGATCACCCACCAGTTGATAGCCTGACTGAACTAGGCCAATAGATTTGTTTGGAGTTTGAATAGGGATAGTCCTTCATCTGACGTTCACTGTAATCCAGGAGTCACATTAACATATTTATAGCTTCTTTTGGAAGCGAGCCAAGGATATAATATACAGACAAATTGATTATAAAGCAAAATCAATAGTGGCAAGGAGACAGGTGTGAGTGCATTGTGTATCATCAGCGTAAAACTAAATCATTGAATTTCACAGCTGTGTTATGCTGAGAAGATTATTGAAGTGTTGTAAGAATGCCTTGCTATTTTTTTTATACGGTTAAATGACATCACAATAGGATTCTTTGTCATCACTTTAAAAGTTTTCCTGTCTAAAAATGAATTGTAAAGTGCCTGCAAAAAATAAACTTTTGATAACATTGTAGCGGGTTGACAGGATGACACTGAATATATATGATAGCGCGAATTAAGGTAATTGACGTTGGTAAAATCTCAGTTCCTGCCGTTGGTCATTGATTACCACTATAAGTTTCTACAAGGTTGCAAGTTTTATTATGAATATATTCATTCCATTTTAAGACCATCACAGAAATGATAGTAATGTTTCATATAAGCTAGTCTTAAAATGTCCAAGGGAGTTGCATTCCTCTTTGCTATAAAATGACAGAAACGTCAGTTATGTTAGTTTGTGATATCACCAACGATTTAAGGACTCATGACCCCACTAGTGGATGGGAGGCTGGAAAGGACCATTCCTTGTTTATACACTTTTCCCTTCAATCCGTATCAGAATTATTTATGGCTTGACTTTGACATAAACCCCTGCAAATTCTATTTGGCATCAGCATATGCTGTCAGGAAATTTCTCCTCTTTACTCTGTATTTATGCCACAAAAGAGGAAAAAGGGATCTTAATGTACATCATATTGGAAAAATGAACCCACATAGGTCCCCTCAGCAGTAAGGATTTTTTCTATCTATCTGCATGCATCTTTCTGGTCTCTATTCTTATGGGACAATTCAATTACCCGGTACATTGGGTTGTTGGGTTTTTTTTATCAGTAGTAGATGTTTCACACTGCAAAACACAGTTTGCAACTCTGAAATTGTATCCTGGTAGTTCAAGATGTCTCACCCAAATCATCTTCAAGTGTTTACATCCTCCATATCTAAAGTTGCTGAGTTGATTTTTTTTCTTCTGACGCATACAAGAAAGTTGTTGTTTTTTCTTTTCGGCATTGTTGAAATTAAACTGAAACATAGATGGTTGTTTTTATAAGATATATTTAAATAGGGTTTTTTTCCTTTCCTGATGCATGCAAGAAAGTTTTTTTGTTCTTTTCTGTATTATTGAAATAAAAATGCATCTTACCATAGACTCATGTGGATGGCTGGAGGCATTAAAAGCATTAACAAATCAATCAATTGCTCTCTTTCTTTCAGGCAGTACTATGTCTATGTGACAGACACCCGCTGCAAAAGGGTTGGCACTCAGTGTTGGATGTTTTGGTGAGTCGCTTCCCCTTAATGATAGCAGTGGCATTGATGAAGTGTAGATATCAAGCAGAATGATAAGAAGTAGGAATCTGACTCCTGATGGAGAACAGATATTTCGTTTTGGTTCAGCTGATCCCAGTATTCATCTATCAAAGGATAGTCATATCAATATAATTTTGTGGCAATATGGATGACTTTCAAGCAAAATTTTTAAAAAGAAAGCTTTCGGAGAGCAATGCGATTTTGGATATTGTCAAGACCAATGAATAAAAAAAAAAATCATGTGCAAGAGTTTGCTAGATGTGTTGGAATAACAGACTAACCGCAAAATACTCACTTGTTGCCATAAATGAGTTCTGAAGATGAAATAGCGAATTGATAGATCTCTGATAGGCCTATAAATGAAAGAGGGATTTAATCCAATCCGAAGGATAACCCTTAAGAAAATATGTCAATTTTACGATCATTAGAGCGATAAGAGCAAGCTCTATCCAGATTACAGTTTAAATCAGGCATTTCGTAGTCAATTTATGATAGTTTTCTCTCTTAGTCTATTTAAGTATGCATAAGCGTTATGAAAACATAACTTAGGGGTCATATCTTAAACATATGTTTCATGATTGCACTCCTACTCCAAATTGGTCATCTGCTCTGACATCTTTTCCATTGTCATTACTCCCCAGTGCCATCCTCCTGACAGAGAGCATCATCTGCCTTAAGTTTGGTGCCAAAATGTTCCGTGAGACTGTCCTTACCCATGTCTTCACCTGGCTTTGTGTGCAGGTAAAGGTGCTGGAAGAAATTTTGTTGATGGTCCCATGGGGATGACGTCAGGACAGTCCCTCAAAAACAACGCTTCATTTATAGGACAGCAAAACTCATTTTAAGATTAAATTAAGTAGTTGCTTTTCAAATTCTATATCCATTGCACATTAAGAAAATAAGAAATCTCATCATTGATAATGACTAAAAGTTTAAGCTGCTGGTTTGGTAAAATAAGACCCTCTTTTTCCTGACTTGTCCCTCCTAATCTCCACATTTGCCCCTCTTTTTGCTCTTTTGCTCTGGCATCTTTGATGGTGCAGCATCTCTGCTGGTACAGCAAAGTAATACCAGGTATCACAATAACCCTGACTGAATAGTCCTTATCACCCCAGTCTGGCCATTTCAAATGGCCTACTTATTGTTGCTTTGATTCACTCGTAGCACTGTGATTGTGTCCACAGATGCTGAGCAGCTTTACATGCCTTTACTTGTGTACCATGTTTGCCCAGCGATGGAACAAGTGGAAGGTAAGACAAAGCTGTTTCTGGGACTCATTCAATTCAAAGGAGGTAACCTTGATACAGATACAAAATGAATTGTGCCCAGAAGTGTCATTTCTTTCAAGACAGACAATTCAAAGTATGTGACTTTGATAATGGCATGCAATATCATCAGCAGTCTTACTATTTTCTGAACCATATCTCACCTTTTAATATTGATAAAAATGATACAGTGATCGTAAGAAATAATAATTATAATAATGATGGAGAGAACGTAAGAAATAGTAGTGATTAGTTTGATGATGGTAATGATATTGCGACAATGATTCTGGTACCAATGATTCAATGTGTAAAATGCAAAGTTATTTGACCAGATGTTTTTCTTAACTAAAACATCACAATTCCTGCAAAGGCTGCAAATCAGATATGATCCATCCATATCTTCGTTGATTGTAGAAGTCTAATTTAACATCATCAAAACATGCCAGTGGTCTCAGTCATACTTATTGTGATACATCAATATAGGCTACCAACTATTTGCAGTCACTAAAAGTACTAATGATATTAATGGTGAAAGAATTAGTAACAAACCTTTCATGGTAATTGTCTCATTTCAGCACTACGTGGATGCCGACTCTCCCATCCGTTTCCCGCATGACGTCAGTTCCAAGAACTCCGTCTACTCGCCACCCACAAACGGCTCCGTCACGGACAGCCCCTCCCAGTCATCTAGCTCAGAGAAGCTTGACAGCAACCTGAACGTGCAGGCTGGGGGCGACTTTGGCCTTGTTTCAAACCATCACGGCAATATCATCATGGGCCAGGATTTCATAGCCGCCAAAACGGATTTGGCTACAGGAGGAGAGGCAGTATCCAATGGGTACCAGCTGAGGTCAAGGCCCTCTGTGAACAGGACCGGGTCGAGGAATTCGCACGACTCGCCCAAGCACCAGACGGACAGCCCCAACGGCACATCTTCATAGTGGCAACCAATCAGAACGTAGGTCGAACGCGCACAAGACTGGCATGAAAGTTTGGGGAGAAGCAGGCGGAGGGAGTCAATGCCCGACTTGATATAATTTATTGCTATGATGATGAAAGTTTTTAGTATGCTGGTTTATTTATCACTCCTTGAATTTTAGATGGAAGATACTTGAATGACTGTGATTGCTACTCAGGCGTCTACCACACACTTAGAGCATTGGTGTGTTTGAGTGTATGATATAGCGATTGTAGCTGTAGAGATGTGAGATGGATGGGCAGCTAAGCAGGAATTTGATACGTTTGATCAGAGATTTATTTTTGAAAGTTTTTATCCACTTGATTAAGACGTTTTCTAAGTGTTTTTATGAAAGTTTGAAAAGACTTTTTTGTCTTGAAAGTTTTTGAGAAGTTACACTCATTTTGAGGTTTGTGTTTGAATTCGCTTGTAGTGTATTTAATGCACTTTTTTTCCTTCAATCTATTTAGTTTGGTAAGTCTCACTTAGATTTTTTTGGGGGAAAAAATAGCTTTTTACCAAAGATTGTGGTTGTTTTATTTAAAGTAGCTTGAGACAATATGAGTATAGTGAGAATTTTAAATTGTCTTTCTTCTCTCTATTTTATTGAGAGAGAAAGAAGGTGGGGAAGGGGAGGGGGAGCAATGAGCTGATATCATTGAGATGGTGCTTGGTTGATAAATTATAATCCAGTTATTATTTATAAGTTTCCCCAATTGTTTTGCTTTGCTATGAGCAGAAATGTGTGACACTGGTGTGTTGTTATGTTGTAAATTTCAGTTTAAAGTGAAATTTTTAATAACATTTTCTATTCCTATTTTTGTTAGTGCAATTCCTATTGGTATTGAAAAGCTATGATGTTGTGAGTTGGGTTGGCTTAGTTTTCTTTTACTTTTCATTACATGTCACCATATTTATGTTACTCGTGGATGTTCATCATTATGTCATTTTTATTTCTTCCTTTTTCAGTCAAGGTCGGCTGTGAAAGGTCTTTCCCTTGCCTTGTTGTTGGTGTCCTAGTTGCCTGTGTCTGTGAATTTTCTGAATGAGAAGTATTTGATTATCTCAATCTTCCAATTGCTAGTTTCTTCAGTACTCACTAAATCAAATGGCAGAGCATTTTTATGTATTTTCATCTTTTTAAAAATTTCTTGCTGTATTCACTATGTTTTAGATTGAAAATGAAATTTCAATAAAAAAAATTGTAGGTATACTGTTATAGTTCGACGCCGACGATATACGTGCCATCAACAAAAAGTCTCCAATCTATTCTCAACTGGATCGGCCTCTCTATTGATTTTCATGTTTGCCCCGTCTTCTCATCTCTCCTTGCAGATTCCTCTCCCACATAGCTTTGTGCTGATCCCGCAACTTTAACAAGAGGGCTTTCTTATCATGCTCTATCTCGTTATGCTACTGTGTTGTTTTGCAATTAGTTCATTTTTATGTTTTGTTATATCACTCGAGTGAAATTTCATGCTCCAGATTTTATATCCATGGGAAACATTTAGGTTCACTAGATTTAAACGCTCTCAGCTTAATTTGGTGCAGTGCATGAGTTGTGAGGATCGATGAAATAAATATAAGTAGACGTGCAAGTGCGTGTTTTTGGACTAGTTTGTCTGATAGTCTTTTAGAGAGAAGCATAAACTCTGTGTGGTCAATGTGAAGATTTATTTCTTATGCCTTAGTTTTGATTCTCTCTTTAACCAAGTGTTGCTATCATCGAGTTCCCTGATAGAAGGAAGTGGAGTCCTTGAGACTTTTCCAACAATACCATATGTTGTTTCATGAGATTGGGAGTCAAAATTGTTTTCCATGTTTCCTCTCTCCAGTGGCTGACCTATAACAGGGTGTCATCATGACTTTATCACTAGTCTCTTTTGTTTTTGATCCATTGCACAGGGTCTATGCCTGATCTTACCTTTTGAACTAGCATATGGATGGTGAATTTTTTTCTTCTTTACATCATTTTCAACTTGCTAGTCTCTCTTCACCATGAGATTAATAGGCTGATGGACAGGGGGGATAACAGAATAGTGAATCTCAGGATTCTCTTTATGGGTTAGTATGGGATGGCTGTTTGGGGTTGTGTTCACGAGGGTGCATGTTTAAATGTGTATACCAATGCCAGCCCCTTCCTTTCATCCCCACAATGTGGGGAGTTTGTGAGCAGTGCCAATAGGTCTTGCTTCTTTATCTTTCATTTTTTGCATTTTTTTTCTGGAAGAGGTTGTTGTGTCCTTTTCATTCACCCTGACATAACTGCAAAAGATGAATGGATAAATTTGAAATAAACAAATCCTCACACACTGCCAAAATATCAAATCATCTTTATGTTGCCATTATTCTTTTATCCACATATTGTTGCTGGTGTTACCAATATTTTAGTTTGTTTCTGTCTTCTTTTTTTTTTAGCTTTATAATCCATCTCTTAGTGATCATATTGCTGGTTCCTTAAAAACTGCAAATGGTGACAATGGCTGTATTGAATTACTTCACATTGAATCTTTGAAGCAACTTTGACTTCACATCCCCCATCCCTCACATCCCTACTAATTGTTTCCTCATTAGGAAGATTGACTTATGTTTGTTTGCTTTTTTCTCTCCCCTAACAACGTGTTATATCTTTGAATTCTAGATACATTTTATCGTAAGATAAAAAGTTTGTTCACTGAGCCATATGAGGCAATGAAATACAAAATTTTTCATTTTGGATATAAGCCTACGTCACTTTGCCTTAGACAGATTGTTTTGAAAATTCTTTCTTTGGTTGTTATTTTTCATTTCTTCTAGTACTTTCTTCTTTGCTTTTGAAAAACGGATCCCTTTTGTTTTATTTTATGTCATCTTTTGTTCTTATTAGAAGATGAGGGGATGAAGTTTTATCCCATTGGCTCTATCATGGCATTTTTGTTTTGCGTCTGCTGATTTTCACTTTAATTTTTCATCTTGACAATATATCTTAATCTTCAAGAGACCTACCAAGTTTTATTTCATGAATCATCGCTAAAACCTTTTTATCCCCACACTTGAATCTTTTTGCGAGTACTTTGTTTCACGTTTTTTGGTGTATTTTCTTGCATCTGTCTTTTCGGTCATTCGTATGATCATTATAGATTTATGCTATTTCTGTGTGATGCTGCTGTCTTTCATGCATGATAGCATTAGTATATTTATTCCCAGAGAGATTTTACTGGTCTGACATAAAGCTCACAATTACAACACCATTGTAGTTTCCATTCTTGTTTGTGTTCCAGAAACGGGATGGTTAGCGATCTTTTTTTTTGTCTTCATATTTTTCATACATCTAGTGTGCGCACATGCTAGAAATATTCCCTGAGAATGGACGAAAATTTATAATTATCTGGCTTAGATTCCCCTGGTTTCCATTTATTAACATACAGTTGTTCTTCTTAGTTTGAAATTTATCAACTTACATTTATTTCTCCTTTTTTTAAAAACCAATGTAAATATTAATCATATTGGGTCACAAAATAAAGTTTTGTATTTTTGTTTTGTTTTGGGGTTTTATTCTGTTTTATAGAAGCGCAAACATGCGGTCTGCCGTGGCTTTTTTCTCTTCATTCTGTCATGTTTTTTTGTGTGGGTCTTTTTAGGTGGGTTTCACTGTCTTCTCTTCAATTAATCTTCATGTCATAGAAAAGAATTCTAAAAAGTTTTTGTCTTATGATTTTATTTGAAAGAGGTTGAAATTTGGAGATAACCCTTAATTCATTATAAGGTGTGTTTTGTTTTGTTTTATTTTATTTCATTTCATGATCTTACATCTACTTTGTTTTTATCACCTATATATAGGCAGATGTTTATTCTTCAGCTCTATGAGGTTTTTGAAGACTGTTTTGCATACAATGTACTCAGCATCAGAAAGCTGAAAACCTGTGACTTCCTTGTTGTCTTATTATTGGGTGTTTTTTTACTTGCTGTTGTTTGAGTCTTTTTTGCAAACTTTGTGAGTTTAGGATGATGTGTATACCTGCTATTGTTATTCATTGTTGCCAAGCTTTTCTGAATATCTCACTTACTCAGTAACCCATCCCCAGTCCTACACTCTCCCCCTCCTCCTCCTCCTCCTCCTCTCTCTCTCTCTCTCTCTCTCTCTCTCTCT
>JAUEKT010304337.1:0-10995 GCA_031762655.1 Doris verrucosa | reverse complement strand
GGTAACGAGTTCCAGAGCCTTATGGTATTTGGGTAAAAAGAGTAAAGATGGCTGTCTATACTCGATGTTGGTATGGTTTATGCATTTTTTCGTCTGGTGTTAATATGAATGTGACCTAAAGGTATATCCACCAGACCATGTTGGGCCTTAAAGCAGTTGGGCTATGAGTTTGCTATTTCTCTTCATTCCATTTTTATTTTCTTCTGATTACCTTTCTGGAAATGCTCCAACACCAGTTGCAGGTTGCTGAGTGAGGATGAGTACTGCTGGCATTGGTCCTGTAGGCTGGTGATTTGAATGTAGGCGGAATCTCGCTGGCTCGATGCTTGCTTCAACTGATCTAGTAGATTGTCAATTTGTCGGCTGGACTCTTGGCTGTGATAACGGTATAAAAACAGGAATGGATAAAGATCATTGTTTCGTTTTTTCATCATGCTCGTCTGATCGAAATCTTTATAAGAGATTTGAGTGCCATCATATCGACCTTTAATCTTGATCAAAAATTGATTTGTGTCAGGTGATATTTTTCCTTTATCTTGCTGAGATGTTTTGACAAAAGAAGCAGGAGTAAAGAAAATTAATTCTGAACATAGTAGCTACGCTTTACCCCAAAATTAAAAATTAAATCTACACACATTAAACAAAACATGTCAATGAAATAGATGGGATTAAAAAGGAAAGACAAAGTCAAGTGAATCATCTCAAAGTACTTCAATGAAAGAGCTGACAAACCTGGCCATTTGCACTTGTGAAGAGGAAGACAAGAGCTGTTCCTCAGCTGCTGCTATTCGGTTTCTCAACTCTTTCTCTCTCTCTTCTGATTCCAGTGCTTCTTTGGTGTAGCCATCTTCCATCTAAAGGAAATAAAATTAAACTTGCATTAAAGGCAAATGTCTTTGATGAAGTAAGATTATCAATAAAATTCACAAGCAAATGAGAAAATTTTGTAAACTGAATCATTGGAATTGATTGTAATTTCAGGATACCTCAATTAAAATTCCTCTCATCATATCTTTCAATTTGTTTAATGACACATCTATGTTTGAATTTGTTGTATTTCAAATATTTACCCTTTATCTCAAACTTAACAAATTTGTGAAAATACTTCAATTCAATAATTCAAAATGTCTCAAATTTAAGACTGATGGAATGTAAAGCAGTTTTACTTTACCTCAATGAGATGACTACGCAGCCTCTCGACCTCACGTGTGAGTCTTTGTTCCTTCTCCCTCGTTGCAGATATCTGGAATAAAATTGGGAAAACAAGTATAGCAAGTTGAAGGTTTTTAGACAAAAAACAAAAATTCAATAAAAATAGAATAAGAAAGATGTTTCCCAACATGTTTCCCTGTTTCTCCGGATCATAGACACACGTAAGTAAAACCAACTCTCTTGAACACTTTCACAGAATGCAAAAACCCTCTCAGCTAGACACACAGTATTCCAATTGAATTTTTGGAACTTTCAATAGTACCATTAAAAGTACTACTATAATTTTATAATTAGTAAGAAATCAATCTCACTGCAATAAGCTGCATATTGTCACTGTCTCATCCTTATCATTAAAATAAAAATGTTTCACTTGTAATTACCCATTTGTTTGTTCATTTGAAAATTATCCTTTAAATCGTTTTCGACCATTTAAGAAACAACTCAGAAGAGAAAGAAAGATTGTATTTTAATGGGAAGAAAGAAAAAAAGGAAAGGACAGAAGTAGTGCCGTATTAGCCTACATTAGCCTATCGCAAGATAACCGTTACGGCATAGCGACATAAGCCTATCGTGTGTACTACGTCATCATTTTGCGATCACCGTAAATAAAGCGTGTATAGGCTAAAATTACGACAATACCATAATGATAGTACAACAGTTAATTAATTTGGTTATACATGGATAGCCAACAGCGACAACGACATGTTTTTAGACTCAAAGATGTAATTACATGTTTATATTTTGACACAGACAAAGTGTATCCTAGAAGCAAAGAGCAATTCCAGACAGACGGAGGGAGCCACACTCACCTGGGCCTTGACAGCGGTGCACTCTTCCAGCCCTTGCTGGGCCCGCATGGCGTTGAGCTGGCTTTCCTGCTGCAGCTGGAGCATGCTGGCCATGGCCGTCTCTTTCTCCCGCATCAGCTGGGCCACCTGACTTTGGTCACCCTCCTTGTCACGCAACAGCGAGTTCAAAGTCGTGATTTGATCATTCAGAGATGTTATTTGCAACTCTTTGTCCTTTATGGACAGGGTCAGATGGTTTATGTTTTCACGTAAACTACTAGACTCTTCATCCTGGAAGGTGAAAAAAAAAAAGAATTACAATTTTCATAACATGACAAAATAACAGTCATGTATTTTTAAATATGCTGTCCATCAAGTCTCACATCCAAAACCCAAATGAAAACAACATTCATTGATTCTTTACAGTACACAAGACCAGTGTCCGAGTCTGCAAACAAAACTTTGCATATACAGACTTATAATATTTATATAAGAAATAATGCCAGTTAAGTTAAAATTTCTTTCCAGTATTTGCATAAAATGTCTTGTGTTAAAATCATCATCTGAATAAAAAAAAGAGCTGAAAATACATCTTTTCATTCTCTTTTTAACAGTTTCATTTCTTTATCACAGAAAAGTAAAAGGATAAAAGGACACTACGTTTCTTAAATAAGCTCCATAAACCTCATAACCTTTAATTTGTTAACTGGGAAACAGGAATGAGTGACACAAATACGTTCATATTGGCTTTATAAAGAAAGGCAACCGTACCTGTGAGCTGTGCCTCTGTTGAATGTGTTCTTTCTCCATTTTCATGTCGGCTACCTCAGACATCAGACTTGACAACTGGAACTTGGAATTGTCCAGCTGCTTGCGGACATGCATGCACTCTGCCTCTTTCGCCGACACCGTTTCTTCCAAGGCACTCATCTTTTGGCTCAAGCTTTCAATCTTGGTGTCTTTTTGGGCAATGGTGGCTAGAAGGTCGTTTTCCTTCAGCCTGTGCCTCTCCCTTTCAGCTTCCAAGTCCTCAGAACTTGACGTCACAGCTGGCCTGTGGGTTTGGGATCGTTGCACAAGCTCGCCATGGCGAATTTCTAGCTCCGTGAGTTTCTGTTTGCACTCCACCAGTTCTGTTTGAGTGGACACTAGAGCTTGCGATTTATCTTCAAACGATGGAATGAGAGCCGCGTATTCAGATTTGGCTTTTTCTGCCGCTTCTTGACTTTCTGCTAAAAGACCTGCCAGCCTCTGAGCCTCGTTGTGATAGGCAAGAGACTCGGAATGCTTCTGTGTGATGCAAGCAATCAGCTGCTCCCGTTCTGCGCTTAAGACTTTGATCTGCTCCTGCAGCGTTTCCTTTTCCTTCAGTAACGGACCTAAATGTGCGGCAGCCTCAGATTCTTTAGATTCCTGGAGAACCGCAAGCAGGGTTTCATTCTTCTGTTTGAGAGCTTCAATTTCTGTTTCCCTGTCCCTGACTAGTCGCGCCATGTTGGAAAGAGCTTCCCGCCTCATATCGTCTTCTTCAGCTTCCCTTGGAGCCGCCTGTTGAGCTTGTTCCAGCTGAGCATTGTCCTGTTGCAGCTTCGTCATGGCTGCTTGACTGGCAGAAACAATTTCCATGAGACGTTGTATTTCCAGCTTCAGGGTGGAGTTCTCACGAGACTTTTCGCTGACCACCGCCACCATTTGCTCCCTCTCCACACGAAGTCCCTGTACTTCGGCTTCAAGTTTATAAAATGAGGCTTGGTCAGTCGCCTTCTTCTCTCCCCCTCCTCCTTTCTCAACCAATCCCAATAATGATGAGTTCGATTTTTGAAGTTCAGAAACAATCATGTCTTTTTCACTGAGGCGCTTTTGTAACTCCTCCAATTGCTTTTCCATTTCAAATATTCTCTCCTTCTCATCGTCAATCTCCTCAACAAAGGCACCATCTTCAGTGGAGGGAGGCAAACCTGTCAGCTGAACAGACGAGAATTCTGCTTTCTGTAAAGGCTCTTCTATCTCTAGACCCGAGTATTGAATTGCTTTCATTTCTGGGTATTCAATAGCTTTGCTTCCCACATTGCCATTTGGATGCTCTTTCAACTTTTTAATCTGTTCTTCGCTTAACATTGTCACCAGAAAATTCATCTTAGATTGTAGTTCAGTCAGCAACTCATCTTTGTCGATGGAATTTTGTCGCAAGACAGCAATGGTGCTTTCCTGACGCGTACACTCAACCTCTGCTTTTGCCAAATCTAGTCCAAGCTCGTGAGACTTTTCATTCAGATCACTGATTCCGGCTTCATTGCAGGCGATTGTTGCTTGGGCTTTAGAAAGTTCATTTCTCAGTTCAGCTATTTCAGTCTTTGATTCTGACAGCTCTAGCTCAAGCTGAGGAACCATCTGTGAGAAACTAGCGGGCCTTTCCCTTTCATCTCTAAGTCTTTCTAACTCGTCTTCCAAGTGTGCAACTTGATCCTGGCTAACTTCAGGTGTCACAGCTGTCTCCTGCAAGACGTCACTTGAAGAATCCGATTCCAAATAACTGATTCTCGACTTTAAGGCATGAATTTCCTTGTCCTTATCTTTACATGTCTGTTCATATTCTTTCAGCTGAGCTTGAATAGTTTTCAATTCTTTTTTGTAAGATACGACATCTGCAGTCAAACGGTTATATTCCTCAGACTCTTGAGTGTTTGCTATATCTTGTGGCTTTTTAGATCCTTTTGCCTTTTTATCCATTCTTAAATCAGCAAGCTCACTTTCTAATGTGGATATCTCAGAGATTCTGCTTTCAAGATCTGAAGATTGTTTGGACAGCTTTTCTTCCAAAGAAGTCTTTTCCTTCCTGATGACTTCAATAAGGGAGTTCGACTCAGTTAAATCTTGTTCCAGGCTGCGCACTTGTTGTTTCAACTCATTCTTCCTTGACTGTAATGCTTCAATGTGACCTTTCAATTCCTCTATTATACTGTGGTCTTGTTCTATCTTTTCTCGCACTCTCATCTCCTCCTCAAGAATGCCCTTAAATGGGGAATCCCCTAATATTGTAGAAATACCAGAATGTGGTTTATTGCCGGTCATTAGTTGCTGGAATTCTTCCTTCAGGGTCTCCCTCTCCTTCTCCATGCCCTCAATTTGGCTGCGTAGATGAGTGCACTCTTCCTTCTCTTTGCTCTCAGAGGCGGCCAGCCCCACTTGCCTTTCTTCATTCCTCTGCTGCCACTTTTCCACTTCCTCCTCCATCTCAACAAGTCGTTCCTGCGTGTCTTGGGCTTTCACCTCCAATTCTTTCTTCTCCTGCTTCAACTTGGCCTTTTCTTGATTCAATTCCTTCATCTCCACCCTTGTGGTGTGCAATTCTTCTTTCACCTTTTTCATTTCCTCCTCCAGTTCTTGCTTATCCATGTGCAAATCGTTTATCACCAGTCCACCCTTCTGCAGCTTGTGACTGATGTCAGACAATTCTTTCTCTAACGATTTCACCAACACGTCTTTTCTTCTCAATTCAGACAGTTCTTCCTCCAGAGCAGCGATCTTTTGCTCCGACTCACTTTGAGCTCCCGTGGCTGCATCATTGATTGTGGCGTTCAAAGATTCAATCTCCTTCTGGTACTGGCTGACTAGATTCTCTTTCTCATTTATCTCATCCGCCATCTTGTTACGTTGATCGATCAGCTGTGCTATGGCCTCTGAATGCTGCAAGTCCAGGTCTTCTAAAGCTTTCTCCAACTCTTTGTTCTCATCCTTCAATGTTTTTATTTCATCTTCAAGGAAAGCAACCCTCTGTTTCTCTCCCCTTTCTGTTGAAGAAGAAATGGTGAGACAGTATTGTAAATGTTTTCTTAACATTTTTTACACCATTAATATAAAGATACTTTGCCTGTCCACATTGCCAGCTTATTAATCTTTTAGTTGTTCAGTTCTGTTGACACTTGACATAATAAAAAAAAATTGTATGGCATCTAAATATGTTTGAGGAAAAGAACTTCCCAACTATAATATCTTTTGACAGTAAAAAGAAATAATAGCTCCCATCAAAAAGTAGCCATTTTCGTTTACAAAATATGATCAAATTCATTTTAGAATAAAAGGGGCAGTTCCTCTCTTTGTTGACCAAAAAATTAATGATTTTCTTGTTTGAAATTTTCACTTATAAGAATACTCATGATAGTCCTTTAGTTTACTATGGCTGTACGTTGCGTTACAATTCAATGTCTTCAGGCTTACCTTGTTCTTCCCCTTGTAAAGATTCTGGAGGTGATCCGGATGAATGTATTGACTGCCAAAAAAAAAAAAAAGGAAAAGAGAAGGAAATTTAAATGTCAAATAAAAAACTTTCTTCTTTTCCAACAATTAATAACACAAAAAATGTTAATTTCCAATAACTAACTTGAAAGCAAAAGCCTAATGCTGCACCATTGGAAAGCTGACCTTTTATCACACACAATCGCATATTTTCTAAGAATGCCCTTCAAATTCACCAAGTTTCACAAAATTAAAAGACTCAATTGTAGCTCCTAACTTCAATATGAGAACAATAAACAGAAAATCATCAAATTGAAAAGAAAGAAAATTAATGAAAATGAAGAAAACCATATTAAACATTACACAGAAGTAAAAATTCTTATTCTTCAAATTTACTCATTTTATCAGTAAGAATGAGTATAACTGTCTGCTGGGTAATTTTAATAAAATATGCTATGGGTTGAATTTCCTTTCAAATGAAAGGAGTTTCCTCATTCTCACAATGTCCAAAGTCCAAAGCAGACGAAAGTAAATGAAAATGAAGCCATTCCAGCCACGTCGCCTCCAGCTCACCTTGAGATGCTTGATGGCGTCCTCCTGTTCCTGACTCTGGGTGCGCAAGTCTGTCAGAACGTCCTCCAGGGCTTCCTTTTCCATCAGCCAATCAGCTTTCTCCATTTCGAAATTGGACTCTTCCTTCTGCAGTTCCTCCAGGTGCTGCTTTCTCAGCTTGGCCAGCTCCTCTTCTACCTCCTCTTTGGTGATGTGCAAGGCACTCGCACCCAACTGGGAGCTGGAAAGGTTGGAGACGAGAATTTACATAGCTTCACTCCTTAATGTCTCAGAAGGAAGAATTAAAAACACTAGTCAAACTCTACATGCGTAGTTTGATATTAATTAAACATTTGTGCGTTCATCTCAGAGAAGACAGTAAGATTAACAAGCATTTTCTTTAAAAACTTAACGGTATTCGCCAACTGCCCATCCCTCTCAATGTAATCTTATGTGATCTATAATTACAGAAACAAACAAAAACAAAAATCCACCACAACACTGATGGTAAATCATTTGAACTAGAGACTTATGAAGGTTGAAAACATGAACAAAGAAATGATAGAATAAAAGAAAGTACCTCTGTGGAGTTGAGGGGCTGGAGTCTGAAGTACTGGTTCCATCACCTGCACCATCTGAGCAAAGAGAAAATGAAAATTGGATTCTTAATTACAGTTGTTTGTAAACAGATAATTCTATCTCAAACAGCGTGAATTACAAATTAAGAAACTGTTGAAAATCAGATCAAAATGCCTGGCTTCCAAGCACTGCTGGAACTTTCTTTTTTTATTTTTTATTCAAGCATCAAAATTCCAGGCAATTAAAACAAGACGAGGGTATGGTGCCCAAATGAGATTTCAATCAGTTACCTTGAAAATATGAACCACAAGAAGGCAAATTTTCTGATGAAGGGGATTAAACTCATCCTTTCATTAGACAAGCATCTGGAAAATATAAAAAACACAGGCACTACTCACCTTGTCTAGATAGGAGGCTAGCTGATTGGGATGAAGACGTTTCACAAACTATTGGTTCCTCCACAAATGATGTTGCAGACACTTTTTCCAGAAGAATAACTTGTTCCTCTAATTTTAATTTCTGTTCTTTAAGAGTGATGTTTTCTTTTTCCAGCGCATCAAAAAGTTCTACAATAAAAAGAAACAAGTGAAAGCTGTTAAACAAAATGACGACAGCATGTTGCTTATCTGAGAACAAGGTCTAAAAAAACTATGACGAGACAACATCAACACACAAATAACTCAGCGATAAAACAGTCTCTTTCTTAACAGGAAATCAAAATGTAGGAAAAGGTTCTACCCCTGAAGCCTACTTCAATACATGAAATGCTCCTGTTGTCTATCAAAAATTACTTTCGTGTCAAATTAAAGAGACAGAAATGACCATAAGGAAAAAGTCTTAACCAAACCACTAAAATACTTGACTTTAAACGATATGTACACTAGGAATAATTGAATAACTATTATGATCTAAATGATGGCAAAGAAGCACAGAATAATCTTTACGATAGTATCAGTGCAACTAAATCTAAACTGTTTATGATTTGCAGCCCACCTGAAGTTTTCCTTTGGATATTAGAATCTCCAATGCTTTCAATGATTTCCATCAGGTCTCCCTTCACAATATCATGCTTCTCTTTAGCACTCAGCAAAGCATTGGAGGCTTCATTTTTCTGTAAGAAAGATGAAAAAAAATTCACAAAAATCCTTCTTTATCTTACCAACCAGTACATATGCAAGCAACAAAAAAATAGTAATATTTATAAAATTCCCTGAACAATTTGTCTTTTTAAAATTCAGAATCACAATTCTTTAAAAATAAATAAAGCAGTGATACATATAAATAATAATGGTTTTTAGGAGAGAGAAAAAAAGTGAGTGCAGCTATTAAATGAGAGATAGGATTAAAAAACATCCCCAACATACAACTTATTAGTCACATTCACCATCTCCAAAGATCTTAAATCTACTGAGGAAAACAGGACTGCAAACATCATACTACAAAAAACAGGGAACAAGAACACAACTCAGACATGATTAGATGATCATTAAGTCAGATGAATAAGAAGATAGTTTTCCTCATAAAGCATTTTCTTTCATGATCAAAGTAAACAGAAAATTATTAGAATTCCACCGTCAGCAAAAGTATGCTTTTATAACAAATGACAAGGAACGTAAAAAGCCACAATTTCCTGCCTACCAGTATTAAAGTTAACGCTTGTAACAATCACTATTGCTTAATAACAATGTCCTCAGAAGTATATTTGTAAGAGTTTTCAATGATCAATGAAAGCAAGTTTCCTCCAATCATTTTCATCTTTGGCCACACTATTTGGTATCACCACAGAGACTCATTCTGACAAATTTTTATCAAGAGGGAAGAGGGCATGATACTAAAACAATCACAATTATCCTAGAGACTTAAAGACCAAACTCAGCCACAAAATTTTTAAAAAATCACGACACGAAATCAATTTTTGTAAAAGGCATGCTATTGAACCTTGTGGCCCACGTGAAAGAGCTGATTCACAAACTGCCTCATTTCCACCCGCAGGTTGCTACGGCGATGAACTGCTTCGGAGTCAAAACCCTCTCGCATTTCCTGCAACTCCCCAAGCAGATACTGCACATCAGCCTGCAAAGATGCCCATCGTCACTTGAAGTGGTTTGGAACAGAGCATAATGCTCACGGTGCTCAGTAGCAAGCAGGCAGGCAGTGGGTGTGGAGGGTTGTGCAGGGAATGCCAGGCAAACGGGCATTTGTGGTCTACTCTTTGACAGTGGGGTGCAACAAAAATCCTGTTAATTGCTGTTTTTGTCTCACGTCACAAAAAGGGAATTCACTTGTCTACACTCAAGCGCCATGCATTTCTGAGAACGATTAATCACATGGAAGTGACGGGAAAATTCACACAGGAAATGTCACATAAGCAGGCAACAGGTGAAGGGTGAAGAGAAATTCCAGGCAAACAGATTCTTCGGCGATTTGATCGGGAAATTCATTAAAAACAAAATTCTTTCAACATGCATTTCCAGAAACAACGCCACCACACATAGGGGAAATGATCACTTTTGAAATCGTCACAGGTTTTTACTTTTCTATGTTGGCATTTAAGCTGGTATCATTCAATGACAAGGTGTGATCTCAAAGGAAGAAAAATCGGGACAGGTCTTGCAACTCCTTGAAAAGATAAGGTATTAAAAAAGAGATTGTGGCAAGCAATAAGAAAAATAATAACCAAACAAAACAATTAAATGCCTAGCATGCATAGCTGAAATACTTTTGAAATAACGAAAATTCTCACAGATAAACTGGTATGAACAAAAATCATCTTTTAAAGAGAAATGGTGTGAATTTATAAGAGAAAAAAAAGGAAAGAAATGTGAAAAACTACAGCAACAAACAACAGTCACAAAATACAATATAAAAAATCCTGAACATGGGGAGAGAGAAAAAAAATTGAAAAAAAAAAAAGCATGGGAAGAAAGCTTGACTTTAAAGGACTTTAAAAAAGCCTTATATAAATGGAACATTTCAAGTTCTTTATTCATTTCATTAATATTTTAGTGATATCATCACAGTGCTGCACAAATGGCTTAAGTCAACTTAGGCATTTTGTGAACTGATACATTTTTTTAGTTGGCCTAAATGCGAAAAAAACAAACTATCTTAAGCCACATGTTTTTCAACAATTTCTCAAAAGTGGACAATATGACTAAGGCTATTTTGCAGCACGTTGACAATATGTTTCAAAGCACACATCAACATAAGGAGGATTTTTACAACAAGAGGTGAGGACTCATCCTTCAGCAAACCATGCAAACACAGAGGATTTCATTGACATGCCATAGGAAAAGTACTTTTTAAAATCAATTTCAAAGATTAAGTTTGTGCTTCCAATGATTACTTTCAATTCAAGCAGCTAGCTTCATCGTGGCCTTTGTCTTATGCTTTCTATAATTGCAAAAAATGAGAAACACTACTCAAGCAACCGCCTTCTTATTAAAGTTAGGAACGCCATGTAGATCTGTGGGCACGAAGCACGCCATTACCTTTACAGAAATGCTTTGGGATTTATAACCCACTGTTGGCTTTGATTTTAAAGCACAAACGCGTTGAAGAGAACAATAACTTTATCCAATCCTTACATTCAATAATAATTTATATTCCCTTCCTCTTCCCCATTCCC
>JAUEKT010304226.1:0-10998 GCA_031762655.1 Doris verrucosa | reverse complement strand
GATGATTCACTCAAGCCACCTGTGGAATCCATAATCGCCGCTTTGGACAAGAAGTGGGATGAGAAGTTTAATCCTCTGACTGACCTGCTTCTTAGGCAAACACAAAAACGGCCACACAAAGCAGGGGAGACTTGGGAGAAAGACACAAGGGGCGCGCATACCCGCAACACTGTTATGGACTTTGCGACCAGTCATGTGTACGATAGCAAGCAACAAAAATTGAGTGGGGGTCAACTTTGTCAAGAAAGGAGGAGGTGTTGAAAAAAGGATTTGGCCAGGTTAAAAGTGGGCTGTAGCCAACCTGGCATCAAATGAATAATAATAATTTAAAAAAAAAAGAATTATGAAAAATGGTCAACTGGTCGAGAGAGTTCAGTGGCCAGTCTGTGCAGTCCGTGCAAGTGAGTTGGACACTGATCATTGACACCTGATGATTGTGTTGCGGCCAACGTGCTGGCTAGTCGAAAGATTAAGATGAATTGAACCAATGTAAATTCTAATTAATCTCTGGATTGGAAAAAGTCTGGTTTGCCGTTTTAAATATCATCTTATTCATGTTGTACTTTATCATCTAGGGCTGAATATTTTTTGTGTACTTTTCTTCAGGGGGGACGATGAAATGGAATCAGGCGTGTATGCTGAAGGGGAAGTATTAAATGTTATCGAAGAAGAGGGGGAACTGGATTTAAATTTAGATGAAGATGAGGAGATGTTGTGCATAGGAGACGGAGGAGAGAAAGAGGCGGAGAGTGGTGAAGAAATCGGGGATACCTTTTTGGCAGATATAAAACAAGAGTTTTCTCACAAGGAAGGCTTAAGAGGGAAGATAAAGGAAGAATTAGCAAAAATAGGCGGTGCAGGGACGGCCCACTTCTAAGCTTGCTAATAAATTGTTCAAGAAACGGTTAGACGCGCATTTACAGCCAGAACACTGCGAGGTCTTAGTCACCCCATCAGTGAACAAAGAAATGTGGCGACAGTTACCGTCTAAAGCCAGGAAGAATGATTTAGGACTGGCACATCTGCAACGCTCTGTAGTGAAGGCTGCATCAGCAGTCACGTATCGTACACAGTTGATGAAATGCTAAAAACCAAAGTAACCAGCGGCAGTGCCACTACTATTACCACTAGCATGAAGCGCAATTAGGTATTTTAAGTACCCGATCGGCTGGTACAAAAAGTTACGTCATGTAGGGTCCTCTTCCGATTCAGTACCCTAGCAAGATGGAGAAATTTCTCAGATTAACCGATGCCCCACTTGAATTGCAAGACTTTTCCATAGTTAACATCCCAGATTTTTTTGATCTTTTAAACACTGCACATAACTGTGAGAACAATTACAGTCATGAGATAGGACGCTCTGGCGCTGTTAGGCCTCGCAACGAGGGACATTTCATTGCACAGGAGAGCAGCAATCAGGTCTTTTATAAATCGCTCTTTGCATCGTTTGTGTGGCAATGAAACTGTCCCGGTAACCTCTCAGCTGTTTGGGGATGACGAACTTGTGGCCTCTTTATGAGACATGAAGAAGCTTGAGAGGTTAAATGCAAGTTTGCACCCTTCAACGTCAAGCTCTAGATTTTTGACTGCGCATGAAAGCAGCAATCAGACCATTTATAAATCGCTTGTTGCATCGTTTGTGTGACATTGGAACAGTCCCGGTCACCTCCCTACTGTTTGGGGACGACACACCTTGCGGCCTTGTTAAGAGACAAAAAGGAGCTTGAGAGGTTAAATGCAAGTTTGCACCCTTCAACTTCAAGCTCTAGATTTTCCCCTCACTCCCCATTCAATAACAATGTTGGAAATAGCGCTTTTGTAGGTTCAAGTCGGGGAGGCAAGTTTTTTGGAGGGAAGATAAAGGAAAAATTAGCAAAAATAGTGTGGGGACAGTTCAAATCTAATCTTCCTAATGAACTGCTCAAGAAGTGTTCAGACGCGCATTTACGGCCAGAACACAGCCAGGTCTTAGTCACCCCATAAGTGAACAAAGAAATATGGTGACAGTTACCGTCTAAAGCCAGGAAGAATGATTTAGGACTGGCACATCTGCAACACCGTGTAGTGAAGGCTGCATCAGCAGTCATGTATCGTATACAGTTGATGAAATGCTAAAAACAAAAGTAACCAGCGGCAGTGCCACCACTATTATTACCACTAGCATGAAGCGCACATCTGCAACACTGTGCAGTGAAGAACTGCTAAAAACCACTGTAACCACCGGCAGTCCCAGTATTATTACTACCAGGTTGAAGCACAATTGTACAGATGCTTTGGCACTGTTGGGCCACACAACGAGGGACATTTCCCTGTGCAGGAGAGCAGCAATCAGGCCTTTCATTAACCTCTCATTATACCATTTGTGTGACAATGAAACTGTCCCGGTTACCTCCCAGCTGTTTGGGGATGACACACCTTGTGGCCTCATTAAGAGACATGAAGGAGCTTGAGAGGTTAAAAGCAAGTTTGTACCCTTCCCCTTCAAGCTCTAGATTTTCCTCTCACTCCCCATTCAACAGCAATTTTGGAAAGACTGCTGTTTTAGGTTCAAGCCAGGGAGGCAAGGTTTGGAGGGAAGATAAAGGAAGAATTAGCACAAGCAGTGTGGGGACAGTCCACTTCTAAGCGTCGTAATGAATTGCTCAAGAAGCGTTTAGACGTACATTTACGGCCAGAAAACTGCGAGGTCTTAGTCACCCCATCAGTGAACAAATAAATATGGCAACAGTTACCTTCTAAAGCCAGGAAGAATGATTTAGGACTGGCACATCTGCAACGCTGTGTAGTGAAGGCTGCATCAGCAGTCATGTATACAGTTGACAAACTGCTAAAAACCAATGTAACCACCGGCAGTGCCAGTACTATTACTGCCAGCTTGAAGCACAATTGTATGGACGCTCTGGCACTATTGGGCCATGCAACAAGGGACATTTCCCTGCGCAGGAGAGCAGCAATCAGGCCTTTCATTAACCGCTCATTACACTGTTTGTGTTACATTGAAACTGTCCCGGTCACCTCCTAGCTGTTTGGAGACGACCTTGCGGTCTCATTAAGAGACATGAAGAAGCTTGAGAGGTTAAATGCAAGTTTGCACCCTTCAACGCCAAGCTCTAGATTTTCCCCTCACTCCCCATTCAACAGCAATTTTGGAAAGACCGCTTTTTTTAGGTTCAAGCCGGAGAGGCAAATTTTGGAGGGAAGATAAAGGAAGAATTAGTAAAAATAGTGCAAATAATTTGCGGTTCTTGTCATAATTTCAAATAAATGCAGTCTCAGTATTACTAGTAATAGTAATAAATAAAATATTGTTGTGACTTGATTGAGACACTGAAAGAAGCGATAGTAGAGTTTGAAGGCGGGCAAAATCATCCAATTTGACCATGAATGAAAACATTTGACTAGTGACAGACAGATCCTTTCTTGAGGAAAAGGTGTTAAGATAGACTTCAATCGTAATCTGGATGAATTACCAGCTCTGTCAAGCCCTTGTGAAATCATTGGGTTCACAGAGAAAGAAAGTGATACAATCAATGAAGAGATCGGGTCATTATTAAAGAGGGGAGTGATATCAGAATGTGAACACATCATAGCATGATCCCATTGGTATTGTGGAAGACGATAGATAATGTGGCAACAGGCATTGTGGTAGTGCTGGATTGGCCAAGTCAGTTGTGGTACCCGTTGATAGAGTGGCTGATGTGCAGCAAGCCAATTTGACCGCCACATCGAAAGGATCCGTTGTAATTGTTGGACTCTCCAGGGACGGTGCACCCTTTGCTTTTGAGGTGGAAATTAGACCTGATGGTCCGCAAAATATTCAGAAGAAAAAAGAAACATCCGGTGTAGTATTGTGTTGTAACGATAACATTAAATAACTTTAAGTAGATCACTAGACTACCCATTAATTGACAGTCAGGTTGGGCCAAAGAGGCGACAGTGTTTGTAAGTAGGTGACGAAGATAATGTTAGTTAGTTGAGATGCAAGCCATGCCATTGATAACACGCATTTTGTGAAGCTATTGAGATCAACAATAAACTTATGTCTGACTCAATATTTGTGTTTAATCAATGTCTTTAATTAGAAAGAAGAACATTACAAACGACGAGGATGCTGTCTAATCACTTATAATTAACAGTTTGATTTACTTCGAGGACTAACCAAACTTCTGATTCAATTCGTCAACGTGTTATCGTGAATTTTAAAAGAGAAACTTTGATTCAATTCGTCATCGTCAACTCATTATTGTGAGAGCAGCATGGCCTTACCAATGTTCCCAGAATTCATTATTCATGAGGATAAAAATGTTGGACCGCGATGGGAACAGTATTTGCAAAAACTGGATAATTTGATTGTGGCAATGGACATAACTGACCAACCACGAAAGAAAGTGTTACTCCTTCATTACCTTGGAGAAGAAGTGAACAATATTGTGTACTCATTGAATTTACATATAGGTGAAGCAGAGAACCCTTATGATGAGGTGTGTTTAGGCTTCAATAATCATTTTCTCAGGAAAACAAATGACAGAATCCTGGTATACGAATTTCGATCTGCTGTGCAAGGTGAGAAAGAATGAAACTGTTGAGGATTATGCAATCAGGTTAAAGATGCTAGCCGATAAATGTAATTTTCTCAAACCCGAGGAAGAGATCGCAAACCATATCGTGTAAACCGTGAGAAACAAACAGTTACAGAGAAAAGCTCTAGAAGACAACTTGGACCTCGACAAAATCCTGGCTTCTACGAAAGCCATAGAGCTGGTTAACAGAGACATGAAGAATCTCAACATGGGCGCAAGTGGGACAACTTCCCATAGTGTAAATGCTATTCAATGGGATTTTACTACAAAATTCAAAAGAAATTCTAACAGTGATCATTGTTTTCGCTGTGATGGTGTGGGTCACGTTTCGAAGCACCCTTCATGTCCTGTGCATGAACGATAATGTCTCAAATGTGGCCGCCGTGGAAATTTCGCCAACTGTTGCAAAACAAAGGTCGAAAGGAGTCAACCAAAACATTCGTTGAGTGCTGCAACGTCAACTCAAGCACCCAAATTTCCCCAAAAAAACTGTGTTGGATTTCACCAGACCCGTGAAAGAAGCCACTACACATCCCCAAATCCCCAGTTCAAAAGACGACAACAGCAACACCAAAATAAATTTTATTGACACGTTTCCCATCCAGGAATTCTGTCAAAATGTCATGAAATACAAACCAAGATGTAGAATCACAAGTCTTTGGCGATGCTTTTGAACAAGGATTTGGTTCTTGGGTATACAATACATCAGGGTGATTGAAGAGGATGCAAGCATACACCCTTCATTGGTGATGGCTGAGGCCATGGCCACACCACAAGCCAAACAGCCGAGACGAGCTTTTTCCGGTGCCGAAGAAAGTGGTAGTAACGGTGTCGTTAGAGTGGCCACATGAAGAGCAGTAGCCGACCAAGCAGCAAGCCAATCTGCTAGCCGCAAGCCGAACGAAAGTCCTGGGGACTTTTGACCCAGCTGTAAGCTCGAGTTGAAAAGTTGACACATCCAAGTCGTCTGTAAGGCAAGACTGGCTCCTGTCAAGAACGTGACATTGCCCCAACTGAAACTCATAACAGCCTTGTTGAGAGCCAGGTTGTTGACGTATAAGTGTTAAAAATAAAACCGTGATGCTTCCAGAAAATGCTTTCTACAGATACTGGACCAACAGATTCATTGGTCAAACTCTACTCCAATGGATTCAAAGCGATGCCGGAAAATAGAAAACATTTGTGGCCCCAATACGGTTACAAATATCCAAACATTAACTCATCCTGAGTGTTGGAAACATTGTCCGGGAGTGGAAAATCCAGAGGACTTTCTTACTAGAGGAGCTTATTCTTTGTAATATGTTAGAATATTGTACTGAAATAAATTTTGATCCATTATCTTATTGCGCTACATTTATACGAAATGTATACCTTAGCAATGACTATAGTCGGAGTTAGTGACATTGTCATATCTGCCAAGGTGGGGAGAATGTAAAAACATTCCAAGTTTGGTTTATATATATAATAGATATATATTGTTCAATGGTTTGGCACCCTAGGTAATTGTGTGCCTGTTTCATTTTTTTTTCTCGTTTTTCTCTGTTAGTGAAAAATAATAAAATCATCTGCGTCATGAAATTCTCACTGAATGGTTTGTCTCATTATTTGTGTCCTTACAGTATGTGAATGAATAAGAGTGCATAATTAAATACAAAGTAAATGGCGCAGTTTGGACAGTAAAACAAAACTTCTTTGAGGAGGTGTGCATTATAAGTTTTTCATACATTGCAGTTAAATAAATACTATAATACTAAAAACATAGGCAATAACAAAATTTTACATGAACCTTTTCGTAATCATGAATATTGTTAATCGGGACTTGAAAGAGTCTTTGTATAGAAAATAGTGACTGCATATGAACATAAGAAAAGTAAAATTTCTTGATGGCAATATAAGTTTTTTTATACTGTAGATTAAAATAGTTTGATGTAGCATTTTCTAGAACTGATTATAACTTCAACTCAAATTCTCATGAATGCATATACAATATAAATTACTTTCTACCTCAAAGAACTATCTGAATTTCTTTTCACATCCCCGATTTATCATGAATTTCTTTCAAAAGCAGTTATGCCCAATGAAACAGTAGTCTGACTTAGTTTTAAAAGGGGTAAAATTCATGCAATCACACAAATCCATGGTTGAAACATGCTCATGGCGTTTCACCACGACATTGTTTCTCAACCTGGCCAACAGCAGCACATATCACATAGAACAAAACTTGCAATCTGCTAGGCATGGTACAATTTTGTGGACAAATGCAATGCTGTCTGTAACAGCCAGATACTCATTCGAACTGGAGTCAATTAAAGCAATCAAAGAATTATTTTTTTTCTTTGTGAAAACTACATGATGATAGTGGCAAGATTCAAATGACCAGATACTCATTCAAACCTACGTCAATAAGAGCAATCAAAGAATAAATTTGTTTGCTCATGGAAACTGTATGACGTTAAGAAGCTAGCTTCAAACCCAAGGCCACAGATTCCATCATCCACAGCAAAAATTACAAAACTACTATGCTTCTATAATAAGCATCTATGACATAATTTCTCTGTTTCTTTGAAGTAAAACCCCGTCCACCGTAATGGTTATCTCAGGGCTCTATGACGGGCTCTATGACATAACGCAAAACAGGTGGTAAAAATTACTGCCTAGATACAAACTAGACACAGGAACTTTTATCTCACTATTGCTTATATACGTTCACACCTCGGTTGAGTGCACAGAGTGCTAATTGAGTATCTTTCCCAATGAATACAATATCAGATCTTGCGTTGCATTGCCCGCATTCAAACCCAGGATTTCATAGTATTATGATAATATAAGCCCAGCAACTTAAGCACTAGAGCACTAATATAAAAAGGCACATACTTACTACATCATATTATAGAATGAATAAGGTTGAACTAATGAAAGCTCAAGGCCTTCACCTCGTCACCGTCCGGGAACATAGTCATATGTGCATTTTTGCAGTTTTGCACATAAGACTCTTTTCCCTGACAGTGACGACCTAAAATGACGCTGTGAGTCAAATTATGAAAATTTGGTGAATAAGAGCAAATATCAGCTGCTGCAATACTTTTCAATCGGAGACATGAAATTGACATTGTTCAAAAATGGTATCAAAATTAAAGCTAGAAAAAGACTCATATCCTGAGCTATCTGGTATTGTCATCTGTCTGCATCTTGCAAGATAAGGCCTGAAGTGCTGAAGTCAACCATGGCCGTACCGTGAAAAGCGATGTTGGACAAGACGACAATGATCTCAAAAAGGCCAAACAAACTGTACACTGGAGGAAAAAAAAAGTAAACAAAAAAGCAAAGAGATATAAGATAAACGTTTTATTCAAATGGCCAAACTGCACTTAAGTATACGCCAACTATTCTCCTCATATTTGGAAAACTTTTATCTCTTCAATTTAGATAGATAAATAGCATCAAGTAAAAAAGAAAGAGATTGATTATCAATTAAATGGATGGATGGATAGATAGATAGATGTTCCACCATTATGCCTTTGTGTCTAAGATTGCATACTGAAACCAGGTTTTACTCCATGATCCTTCCCCTTCTAAAAGTTCTCTTAGTAGTCTTAGCCTGAACAATAACTTTCATTCACTGTACACACACCATTCCTGAAAATTGGGATGATCTCAGAAGGAAAACTTCATGCACATGAGGCTAAGGGGAAGGAGACATGGTGCAATGTGTTACACAGGTAAGTAGCAATAAAGTAGATCAAGAGACTGTGTGTTTGCATGAATGCATATCTGCCTCGTTGTCCTCTAGTGAAATCAAAAGGAATGGAACCATCCTTCTAGTGTTTTTTATTTTATTTTTATTTTGGCTTTGATTATACCAGCTGATCAAGATTTTGCTCCCACTTTCCCTTACAAAGGCAACTTTCAACAGTTTAACTATAGAGACGTCACAGACTATATGGTTTATACTATAGAGCCGTCACAGGCTGTCTGTGTAGTATGAAGGCATCATCACATAAGAAGTCAGTAAGTGTGACACTGCCTTCGTGACTTTTTAAGAATCAATTGTTTCCCATACCAATATTACCACATGAAAAGACTACTGTGGTGCTACTTAATATATTTCTTTAGATACAAGGATTATTTTATAATTAAGGGCACTGCATTCTTTTTTTCTTGTAAAAATACCATTTCAAGAGTAACAAATCAACACAAACTGAAGACCATGATTATAAGGAAAGAAACAAAATGATTGTTACCTCCATTTTCACAATAAGCATTATGTCTGTAGAAGAAATATACTGCAACCATGAAAGCAGTGCTATTGGTGCCCAAAAGAATTTGCTTGTATTTGAGTGATCTCTGGTCCTGCAAAAGAAACAAAAGAAAATTAATTTTAACAATAAGCATTAACTGCATATGCATTTGGTTAACTTGTTTTCATAAAATGATAAAACATTTTGTAATAAACATTTCCACAAATCTTTTATTTTCATTATCTTGAGTTGATGTAAATGATGACAAGCCCTTCTTTTTCGTGGGTGAAAAGGGAATAAAATGAATCGTCTTTCTAAAAGCCATTATCATAATTTGCCATTATTGATGCATTGCTTTTACTTTTACATTCAATAAAAAAGCTGAAATGCTCCAATTTGTAATATGATAGAAAGGTAAAAAGACTGGGCCATTTCTGTGCATTGTAACTATAATGTAATGTCTTTAAAAACTCGTCAAAGATACATATATGCACAAAAGCTTGCATTTGCAATGGCATGTAACATTTTCATTTATTCTTATAATTACAGACGTTAAATTGAAATTGATCAATCATTCTAATCTAGTGAAAAACCGCTTATACCTGAGCATTCAAAGAGTATTTAACTGCCATCCTTCCCCATTTGAACAGAATACACATGATAATCATGTGTAGAATAGATGTGAACATGAACGTCTCAAAGCAGAATTTGTGCACTTCTGTGGAGTTAAAAAAAAGGGGGTGAAAAACTTACGTGATTAAGACAATAACTTATTCAAGTGCCATATTTTCAAATTCTAATAAGGTTGACTTTATGAACTTAAACTTAGTTTATACAACAGACACAAAAATGATAAAGAAAAATGTATACCTATACACTACAGCACTCAGATGTTCCTTAGTCTTTAAATAGAACGGGCTATGGCACCTCATAAACAACTTTTAAAGCATTACATCTCATCACAAAGTTTCATTGGTTTACATGAAAGGAAATAAAAGCAATCAACAATAACCATTTCTTAGACTAAAATATTCGAGGAAACTATTTTTTATTACAAATATCTATTTTCTTGTAGAAAACTGTCTTCAAATCAAGGATAACAAATCAACACAAACTGAAGACCATAATTACAAGAAAAGATACAAAATGATTGTTAAAAACAACCAACAAGACATACTATGAAGACAATATGATTATTGTATATTCAAATACAAGTAGTTGTTGGCAATATTAAAAACCATACAGGGAATCTAACACACAAAAAAAGGAAATATTTTCTTCTTAACAACCTTTTTAGACATAGGATACTTATAATTTAAACTAAGCAATTCAGCTTAAACCGTACCATAATTTTCTGTTGAAGATACGAAGCTGAGGCCAACCAAACTCATAATTTCTGTGATATGGAGAATGAAGGCTGCCACAGAGAGCTGCTGATAGCCTTTCCTACTTCCTTGAAAAAGGTTACAGTGCATTTTGTAATATCCTCCAGCAATGGCAAAGCGGGGTGTGGCGTGGATGGCGATGAATATTCTCCAGACATAGCGCTGTGGAGAGAGCCTTCCGGTGGCCTCACTAATGGATGGCAAATAGTTCTTGACCTAGGGATAAAAATGAAATATAAATCAAGAACATCCATTAGTTGTAATGAATTTAGGAGATTGAATTTCATATATTATATATACATACAATAATTTCATACTTTTGATAAGGAATACGGAACCAAGCAAAACATCTATGATAATTTTTTTTTTTATGAATTCATGAATGAAGATGAAGATGGGGGGAATTCCAGTCAGTTTTTGCACATAAAAATAGACTCATTGATTGTATATATCATTTGCACCCAAAGTTGAAAGTTTTATTGTAAGATAATCAGTGTAAAATATTGTTAGGAAATCCATGTTAATACTGTGACAAGATATCACTAGGCATTGCTGCACACCTAAGTTGAACATTTGAATAAGAGATGACAACAAATGAACATTAAATTAAAGCTGTACAAATCGCTGGTCAAATTCCTACTCCTACATAATTGTGGCATATGGGCTTTAACATGAAAGGGACCTATTTTCATTTTTCTTATTAATAAGTAAATTGGTAAATACCGTATTATCCCTAATAAGCGCACCGACCCTAATAAGCGCACCCCCTGGAGTTTGGGAAGACCTAAGCCATAC
>JAUEKT010304115.1:0-11001 GCA_031762655.1 Doris verrucosa | reverse complement strand
GCCATGACCACATCTAACATGTGACACCACCCACACGCCATCTGGAAAGGAACAAACGGTCAACAGTAAAGTTGACATGACCACATCTGGCATGTGACATTCCCCACACGCCACCTGGGAAAGGAACAAACGGTCAAAAGTAAAGTTGACATGACCAAATCTAGCTTGTGACACCCCCCACACGCCATTTGGGAAAGGAACAAACGGTCAACAGTAAAGATGGCATGACCACATCTAGCATGTGACGCTCCCCACACGCCACCTAGAAAGGAACAAACGGTCAACAGTAAAGTTGACATGACCACATCTGGCATGTGACATTCCCCACACGCCACCTGGGAGAGGAACAAACGGTCAACAGTAAAGATGGCATGACCACATCTGGCATGTGACACCCCCCACACACGCCACCTGGGAAAGGAACAAACGGTCAACAGTAAAGATGACATGACCACATCTGGCATGTGACACCCCCCACACGCCACCTGGGAAAGGAACAAACGGTCAACAGTACAGTTGGCATGACCATGACCACAGTGGCCGATGTCTTACAATGACTTTGTGCTTCCCTGGCTAAGAACAACACAAAATACATAAATAACTGCTTGGAAAAAAGCGACCATTTATATAGCCCCTATTGCCAGTGTTACCCTAGCCTCTAGGCGTTTTACAATCACATTTTACTTCCCCAGCCAACAGCAACAGGTTGTTATAAATGAAAAAAAAAATGATACAAAGAGACAAATGAACAAACTTGGCCATACCGACCTTGTCAACGATGAACTTGGAGAAGCGCTTGCAATGGAATGGCTTGTACTGGTTGGAAAACTGGTCACTGCCATGGGCTAGCTTGCCGTGCCTCCCGTCCCCAAATGTGTACAGCTGGCCTTTCTCTGCAAGCCCACAACAAGTCATTTTCATCATCCGTTTAACATTGTCATAAGAGGAATGGTAAATTTAGATAGGAAATTGTTTGTACGGGGTGCATTCAATGATTATGTGGACTCATCACCCTATAAACGTATCAGTGAAACATTTTTGTGTCATGTTTTGAAAATGTCATTCGACTTCGCTCACAACTATGAAGTTCATGGATGTCAGCAGAAGGCAGCCCTTTCTTCCTCACGCAACTCATTTGAAAGGCCCTTGTAACAGATGACTTTCCACCAGAATTTGTGAGCCTTTTCAAGTCTACTGCTCTGACCATATTGCTAGACAAAGGTGAAAGATTAGGACAGAAACTATGCTGCTGTCTAGAAATACTACTGCTGCAAGCCACCTTTTCTCAATTTGGATTTAAAAGTAAAGGTAAAGTTCCTTCTACGCCTTGACAGACCTGCAGAGCGGAGCTTATCCCGGTTTCCGTAGAGTTAAGCAGAACAGATGATATAAGATCAACCCCTGGACAGGACATTAGTCTACCGCAGGTTTTACCCCCCCAGCCCTTACTGGTATTCATTTACATCTGAGTCGAGTGAAGCAATTGAAGTAAATTTTTTTGCTCAAGGAAAATACACAATGGTTGCAGATGGGATACGCATATTGAATGCACATTGTGAATTTCAGAAATTAATTTTACTTATAAGCAGTCTTTAGATTTGATTTGAAAAAGAAAAGAATAAAAAGACTTTAATTCAAAGAGTGAAGATATTTTTTTTTTTTGCCAAATTGAAAGATAAAGATGGTTTGTATTCTTAATCCCCACAAACATGCAAGCTCACAAACTGTACATCATTTATCCACCAATAGACCATTTCATTCCAGGGTGCTTCTCAACTCCCTGGGGAGCCTATTGTACAGCTGCTTAAGAGGCGTTTCATACTAGCATTCTGACAAGAATATTCCCTGCCTACAGCCGTGTACTCAATTACACTTGAAAGGGATGAAGTAGTTTGGATTTATTTTCCTGCTCAAGGAAAATGCACAATGGACGCAGATGACATTCGAACCCGGTACATCTCAGTCAGCAGTCGGACATTCTAACCACTCATCCATCTCTCTGCCAAAGGAAAATGCAGAGTCAAATTCTTCCCATGACTTGCCACACAGAGCATAAAATCATCAGAGGACAAAGCGAAAAGTTCCTCCTAGGCCTTTACAAACCCCAAGGGCCCGAGTTCATCCCGGTTTCTGTAGCATTAAGCGGAACCGATAATACAAGATCATCCCATGGATAGGATGCTAGTCTATCGCAGGTTTTACTCCCCAGCCCTTGCTGGTACTCATTTACACCTGAGTCGAGTGAAGCAATTGGAGTAAATTTCTTCCTCAAAGAAAATACACGATGCCTGCGGCGGGATTTGAACTCGGTACCTCTCGGTCACCAGTCCTATGCTCTAACCACTGAGCCACCCTGCCTCCCTGTGTGATAGAGTTGACTATTTTTTACAAGGACATTTGTATTATTATTATTATTATTATTATTATTATTATTATTGCATGTACTCTATTGTTATTGTAGAATCGTAAGTTGTTTTTGTCATGTAAATTTTAGGGCTGATCTTTTCTTCTTCTGATATCCTCATCTTTAAAAGCATTTTTCATGGTTTCAGGAGTACAAATAAATAAGAAAGTGTTATGAAAGATAGAGCATAAAAACAATATCATATTTTGATAGAATAAAAAAATAACAAAAGTGGCTCACCTCTTCAAACTTGGTGAAGCCTTCCAAGCCTTTTTGCCCCACAAAGTACCAAACGTCACGGAAACGGAGATTTTGTATCAAGCCGCTGCCAGCCCTGTTGAGTAAGTCTCGGGCCATCTGGTCCAACCTGAGGAGAAAAAGATTTCCTTATTTCTGTATCTAACACAAATCTGGAATTCAAGGTGCCAAAGCCATCACAAGTCTCCTCCTTTCAAAGATAGAGAGAAGAGGAAAGTCGAGAGAACGTCCAGGCAAAAACATCCCTCAACACTTTCAGTCTCCAAAGATCTCAAAGGAACAGAAAGGCAAAAGCAGATAGGTCCCGATGTAAATGATTCATAATTGAGGCGATAAAATTCTCCCGGACACTGGCCAAGGCACAGTGGCTGAGTGGTCAGTGTCAGATTGCTGATCGAGAGGCACGGGTTCGAACTCCATCAGTGGCCATTTTATATTTTTCTTAGGCAAGAAAATATCTCAAAATGCTTCACTCCACTCAGTTGTAATGAGTACCTTGCTGTTAAAAACAGTACCATCTTTGTCTACAAAATTGTATGGTATCTGACATGCTACAACTCTCATTCTTTGTGCTCTGTGTTGCTGTTGGCTGGGGGAGTAAAAGTGTTATTGCAAAGCGCCTAGAGGCTTACAGCAAAGGTCACTATATTAATGACCTCTTGACTTTTTACTCCTCACTCTCACATACAAAATCAACACACATGCCTGTGAAATCTCAATATTTTGTGGCCAAAAGCATACATAAATATTATGGTTTCAGAATTAAAGATCAAATCAGCAGAGAAAAAGAGATGAGAAACACAGTAAAAGGTCATGTGAGGTGGGGTAGGGGGGGTAAGTGGGGAGGAAGGAGGGGGTGGAGAGGGGTGATCGGGGCTAAACTTTCCAAAGGTGAATTGGAATTCAAACAGGATTTCAGGTAAAATTTGGAATGTAGGTAAAGCTTCTTAAGAGCAAATCTCAGTAGAAAAAATATCTTTCTTATCTTTTAACTATGCAGTCAAATGAAAGAACAAGGCAAAAACAAAACAAATGAACTATGATAAATATCAACCATAAGCTTATGTAAAATAAACTAAAAGGGGAAGAGGGAGGGTATAACAAAAAGTACAATGTATCAATGCATAAGCCAGTCTGGCTGGGTCTGCCAAGAGGTGAGCTACTTTATTTTGTTTTTTTTATTCTATCAAAATTCTTTTAATGTGGAATATGGTAGCATGACAAGGGACGAGAAGCACTGATGATGACGGTGATGATGATGCTAACGATGATGATGATGATGATTATGAAATGAATTCATAATCAAAGAATCAGAGTGTTCCAGAATTATAACTTTTGGTGAACGCATTGAATCTTAATTTGGTTGTAGCTGTAGGCCGTGATCAGATCTGGGAAATTCTTACAGAAAATAACAATAGAGGCATCTAAAATCTGTAATCTAAAAATACATGCACTGCTTTGGAGATCATCACAAAGTTTTAAACTAGAGTCTAGATTTACACCTATCAATACCCAGATTTCCCTCCCGATCTACTTCTAGTGAGTAGAAAGCTGTGAATGGGTTAAGAGACTAAATAGAGACTAAATCAACCAGACAGGCTTTCATCTTTGTGATGAACCAGTTTGCGAGAACTGACTGAATGGAACTCATCAAGGAGATTTGGTTCACCTCTCTCCAGTCTTATAAACACTTGTCTTCCTTCAATTTGAACAGTGCACTCTCATTGTGCATTCACTTCATTTTAACATTCAAATTCATGTCCAGAGATGCCAACTACAGAGGAGCCAAAAGAGGGACAAATGTGGAGATTTGGAGGGACAAGTGAAGAAAAAGAGGTACATATTGTACCAAACTTGTACCCACAACTTTTTTACCCTATCGCAAATGGTGAAAACAAATAGTTATGTCCAACAAATATAGAACTTAGTTAATTAAGAGTAAATTCTTGAAGAGAATTTGATTGAACTGCATGGACTTAAAAAGGAATAAATAAATGGGGGGAAGTAAGGTTGAAAACAGACTAAATGGAGGGAAAACTGATATTTAAGAGGGATAAATGCTGTTTTCAGGTTAATTTGAGGGACTCTCCCTCCACCCTCCAAAAGAGGAACAATTGGCATCTCTGCATGTCTACTCAGCAATGAAAAGGAATCATTTGGTGCTGTGTGAAATCAATTCACATCTCATGCATGCAACTCTACTTCAGCATTAAAAGTCTCAATCTCAACCACACGAGTCGCCAAAGTACACAATAAAAATACCTGTGTCTCTAATTGGGCCCACTCTAAAGCTCAAAACACAGCAAGTTCTAGAGCAGTTAAAAATGTTAAAACATGATAAAGAGGATCAGCAAACTTGCAGACATGTCTTGCACTCTGCGCGCAGAGCATTTTGCAGGCTTTGTTGCACCCATGGCAGTGATGACCAAGGTGAGAAAGGCAGCCAATCATGGTCACAATGCAGTGAATGCAGATCTAATTATAAGTCTAATTCTGCGTGAAGCACGTAGTATTGAAGCTAGAAGAATAACATCCAAATACGTCTTAATCTTTCTTTTAATGAGTACATAAGCTATGCCATATTTTCTCTTTTAAACTTTTTAATGATGCAAGCAATAAAGAAGAATTTTTATAAGCCCTCTTGAAGGCGTAAAGAAATAAATCTGGCCATATTGATAACACATTGACAATGACATGCTCTGTGGAAAATCCAAAAGGAGTTAAAAATTAAGCGAAGTGCTGAGTGAACGCTACTGGGTACTTTCTGGCGTGTGCAAATTTGCAAACTACATATTCATCTTTTTATTCCCGAAGGGAAAAAATAAAACTAATTCAAGCTGAAAAATACCAAGTGGATTTTTTCACGTTGTTACTTTTTCCCTTTTTCAAAACTACAGGAAAATGCACTGCAATTATCATTGTTTCGAAATGCTGATTTCAGAGAAAAAATACATACTGTTTCATTTTGTGCTTTTTTTCCCTGTAATCAAAATATGCCAAAAAAATGTACTGGTCTTATGATACTATTATCCATTTCATTATTTACGTTTACAATTGGGGGTCTAAGATTATTCATACAAGGGAACATAACTTTAGAGATGATTTTCAAACAGCAATGACAGATGAATAATCTCATCTTTGAATTTAACTACGGGGCAATTAAACATAGAGCAAATAATATGAAACATACGCTAAGCCTAAAAGCAGAACAAACCATTCTTAAATCTGAACGAAATATAGACGCAATAAAAAACCCATAAAAATCCAGCTGCCAGAATCTTTTTGACAAAAATTAAAGAAATTCAAATAAAGATGAAAATCAGGTCAGAAGGTTAAATGACCATTATCTCATGAAAATAATGCGGATGGAAAAATAGCAAATAATGTGAAATGTCTTCTTATACCAGAACAAGCACTGACACTGGCTCGCCTGTCATAACCAAGTAGAACTTACGGTATGTTGAACATCAATATCTTAGGCAGACCTAGATTTATACTTTTTTTTCTTTTTTGCAGGGTTGGGGGAGGGAGGTGTCCTCAAATGAACCTTAAAATATGTTTTGATATGAAATTGTTGCTTTAAAAACCTTTGACTCCTGTTAAGATTTTCCTCTTCTTGTATGCCTTTTAAAAAATGTCCAACCTCATTTTGAAGCTTCGACAACTTGAATTGTTGCATACTAGCAATAAATTGCTTTATTTTGCTTTTGGACAAATGACCAGACAAAAGGCAGGGAAAAACATAAAAAACATTAACATTTTCATAATCCGATATTGCGGCGGGAAGACATGAGCATGCCCTATTATATAAACAGATGATGATTTCAGATGAAAATAGAACGAAATTAGAAAAGAAGAAAACTAAGCATTGAAGAGTTGAAGAATGAAAATCAATGTGTGATGATCCGAAGCTCTATGGAAAACTGATAGTGTGAAAAAGTCTAACAAAGCTGCTTCTGGTATTGTGTTCTAGTCTCTGGCAGGTCTGGATGACAAGACAATTTTCAAAAGTTCTTGTTTGATTGAAAGGTAAAAAGATTGTCTTCATTTTTGTTGATGGATCACAAAAATTCCTAGATCGGTAGGTTTTCATGGTGTAATTACAGATGAAAGAAAATCAGAGTTGCTAGCCCCCCAAAATTTTTTTGGGTGAAATTTACCAATTTTTTGGGTGAGATTTCAATTTTTTTTAGTGAGTTGACGCGCCACATGCAAATAAAGCCAAACGACATTTTTTTATAATGACAGTTTTTGTGTGTTAATGTTACGTTTAATATTAGCATGGGAGCCAGGGTAAAGAGACCGATTTTCCTGAAAACAAGATTCATTAACTGACAAATTCCTGAAAACGGTAAAATGTTGTTATTGAACTGTGGATGCAAACGATTAAATAAGAAATGGGAGTAGATCTATACACAGAGATCTAGATAGATCATTAGTCCCACGTCCACGAAATCTATTGTAAAACAATGATATCCATTCATTTGAAATAAAACCAATGATAGTCATGATGAAAATTAAAACTCTTGATCTCAAAAATACTTGTAAATCAGATGTGAAATAATAGAACTCTCCACGTGAGAACTGTCCAAAGAAAACAGCTTTGAAAGAGACGACTGCCTGCCTTGATGTGAACCATGAAGGTCATTCCCGGTCTTCCTTGAACTGTCATAAGCACCCGGATAGCAGCGGAAAAGACCCGAAAATTGAACGAAAACAAGCGAAGTACGGCATCGCTGACTAATTCGTGAGATTCGCTGGAATTTCGGAAGAGCGTGAGATTGAGTTAATTTTCGTGAGTCTCACGAAAAAATCATGAGCCTTGGCAACTCTGAAAGAGTCTTACTTGGTGGAAGCTTCATCTGCAATGACGCCAATGATGATGGAGTTGTTTTTCAGGTCATCCAAGTAAATCTCTAGATCTGTGCTGTCTGTTTGGGTGGAAACAACAAAAGTTGGTTATCATTGAGGGTTGGTTATCATTGAGGATTAAGGACTTCTTATCTCTTAAAAATATTTATTTTTACTAGCATGGATGAAAAAGGGGAAAGATCCGAAAGAAGTGCATCATTAATCAGGAATAACCCTTATTCTTTCTTCTTTTCTTTTTACTCAATAGGGCTACATTTTACGTATTTGATTTTCTGACCTATTCCCTGGCTGTCAAAGCAATTAGCCATATTCCAGACCTTTTCCCAAGCTCGAATAAGCTTCTGAAAATTCACATAAGAATTTACCTGATTTCCAGACCCGCTGGGAAGCCTGACTTTACCTGACTCATAACTATGCCTTACCTGACTCATAACTATGCCTTACCTGACTCATAAGTATGGCTTACCTAACTCATAAGTATGCATTAACTAATTCATAAGAATGGCTTACCCGACTCATAAGCATGCTTTACTTGACTCATAAGTATGCATTACCTGACTTATAAGTATGGCTTACCTGACTCATAAGTAGGCTTTGCCTGACTCATAAGTATGCTTTACCCGACTCATAAGTATGCTTTACCTAATTCATAAGTAGGCTTTACCTGACTCATACATATGCTTTACCTAATTCATAAGTATGCTTTACCTGACTTATAAGTATGCTTTACCTGACTCATAACATTGCTTTATCTAATTCATAAGTATGCTTTACCTGACTTATAAGTATGCTTTACCTGACTTAAAGTATGCTGTACCTGACTCATAAGTATGCTGTACCTGACTCATAAGTATGCTTTACCTAATTCATAAGTATGCTTTACCTGACTCATAAGTATGCTTTACCCGACTCATAAGTAGGCTTTGTCTGACTCAAAAGTAGCCTTTACCTGACTCAAAAGTAGCCTTTACCTGACTCATAAGTAGGCTTTACCTGACTCATAAGTAGGCTTTGTCTGACTCAAAAGTAGCCTTTACCTGACTCATAAGTAGGTTTTGTCTGACTCAAAAGTAACCTTTACCTGACTCAAAAATAGCCTTTACCTGACTCAAAAGTAGCCTTTACCTGACTCATAAGTAGCCTTTACCTGACTCATAGCTAGGCTTTGTTTGACTCAAAAGCAGCCTTTACCTGACTCATAAGTAGGCTTTACCTGACTCATAAGTATGCCTTACCTGACTCATAAGTATCCACATGGATGAGATCCGTGTGCTTGAGTGTATCCGGGTCCAAGGCCAGCATGTTGAAGCCCCGACCAGCCCCATTGGTGTTCTTGTCCATGCGCCTGGCAAACAGCGAATGGAAATGGTCACATTAAAGCAACAAAAACGCTTGAAAGAAATTTGCATGAAATGAAACAAATCCATGATTTCTCTGATCTCAGGGTGAGCTGATAATGAGAGCATAGACTTGAAGTCCCTATCTGCACACAAGTGCAAGCTCACAGACTGTACATCATTAATCCTCCAGCAGGCAATTTCATTCCTATTTCTTTCTCAATTCTCTGGAGAGCATTCAAATGGAAGATGACCATTTGATAAGCCTCTTTCCCTCTTCAACAAAGTCCTTGCGACGAGGAATTCTCCAAATTTGTCAGCACAGCAGTGTCCTCGATGTCAGATGGTAGCTGGGATTCAGCAGTTTGTACCGGCAAAGATATCTGAAAGGGAGAAAAAAAGGGCACGCATCACATGGTTACTCACACAAAGCCATCCACACAAATTTTGGGCCCATTGGAATTGCCGTAGCCAGTGTCCACTGCCACGGCCACATGGTCAGGGGGGCAGGGCTGTGGCAGGCCGCAGTTGTCGTGGCGTTCCCCGGTCTTCATGTCCTTGGCGTGGACCACGTTAGAAGAGGCGCCGTCAATGTCTTTGGTTTTACCCACTGGAATGGAACAAACACGTCATTATTAGCAAGCCTAGGTGAGGTTTGAAAACGGCCAAAGAGGCCAAAGGAAAGAAGGCAAAGACAAACAAAAGTAACATGAAAACACACCAATCCCAAAAACCACTCATACAGAGTTCCCTTGTCCTTTTCTTTAAAATTTACACTGTCAACACTTGGAGGTCATATCATGGGTGAAGTAAGAGCAAGCAACACACAGCGTCGCATTTTAACGCAAAATGTTACCCTTTAGTTGAGAACAGGTGCAGGTAATAAATTGCCGGCACGGGCAGCGCACGGCCCTCAGACAAGGCCTATCAGTCCCTTGGGGATCGGCTAGCGCCGTTACAGACAAATGGTCAAAATTTGCTAAACTTCAAAGCCTTATAATTAAGAAACAAAGCCATCTTCCCACTCAGTGTTTCCTCTCTACTGAAAGGGTAAACATCCCACCTTCTTACTGTGAAAATTCCATTCTTTTGTCATTCGTAGTTTTTGTGCTGTACGCCTTTTTGTGAAGTGCGTATTTTCTCAGCTTTTAATACGAGTCGTCATTACTTATCTCATTATTACAATAAAAACGTAGCGATAGAAATTTTTCATTAGAATTTAAGATAAATGAAAAAGAATTCCTCTAATCATTTCCATATCAAAAAGAGTTTGGTGATTTTGTGAATTATCTTATAAGAGATGATAAAGAATACAGGAAAATCAGACGGGAGATGTGTAGGTTATGTTATCATTATTGCACAACATTTTGAATGTAATATTATTTTCCTTCTTTTGCCTTGATAATATGAATCATGCCCCTCAAAGCCACCTACGTGTGCTGGAGAAGATTTGTAGGACATGTAGTGCAGAGAAGCTAACCAGTATGAAAAATACGAATTTATTACTTAGCTTTTCCACAACAAATGAAGAAAAATACGAATTTTCCAATCGGGAACAGAGCTACAATACAAACTTAGAGAATCGTCATGATTGTGTGCCTTTTGTAATCGGAAACGCTCACCTTTCGTTACCTAAAGTCATCATCATTATCATCATCCTCATCATAATCATCAATTCTCTTTGTCTGTCTTTCTGTCTGTCTGTCCATCTGTCTTTCTCTCTCTCTCTCTCACACACACATACACACACACATACCTACACATATGTGCGTACACGAACGGATGTGGCACTCCTTTACATGAAAAAGATCAACGCCCAAGATTGCCTACAAGTTTATCCCAAGCGTAGCCTACATCAGGTTTAGATTCTAAACCCATAGTATCAAAATCATACAGTATGTCTAGCCCATTCAATAGTATAGTGTTAGTATTACCGTAATACACTTGCTATTATCATATAGCCCATATTGTAGCCCATGACCGGCCGGTGGTTGGTATTACTGTATTTTTTTTTAATCATAGATTTGGTTTGCTGTACCTACCTTTATTCATCAATGAGTGAGTGAGAGAGAGAGAGAGAGAGAGAGAGAGAGAGAGAGAGAGAGAGAGAGAGAGAGAGAGAGAGAGAGA